>LWMK02000866.1:0-14796 GCA_001693075.2 Taenia saginata
TAGCGCTGTTTGTGCCTAATTTGCTAAAAATTCTTCGTTTGGACTGCTTCCTGTATTTATATTTATAACGTCAAGTGCCTAAGTTTGTCTTGCACTTCTGCGTCATTGAAATTACGTAAGATCTAATATTTTGTTTGGTGCCGGCCTTATATAAGGACAATGAATAAATTTTATAACATTCGCTGTTTCCTGCAACCGCTGATTCTCTTGCATGCAACTAAATAGAGACGATGAATGCAGATTCGGTTCCAACTACGCCGGATAATAAAATGAAGTGCAATACTGATATCATGCTCAACCGTAGGTGAGGTAATAAAAATGAAAGAATTTCGTTTAGTTTTTACAAAGCATTACCATAGAGCATAGTAAATGCGCATTAATTGACTAGATTTGGTATCTTCCTTGCATGTTGCTGTCCTTCTCACTGCTGCAGATGTCTCTGACATGAACAATCAAAAGAGAGTTTGGATGAAAAGGCCGTTAAATGTGTTGCGTGCTCCGTTTGCGCATGTGCATTTGCTTAAGTTTTCGGGCGTCAATTTGTGATTCCGAGGTAGTTAATCGGGCGCTCCTGCTTTCGCGTCAAATGTCATTTAGCCAATATGCCTTGCTTGGCACTTTTAATGGCAAAGGCAGAGATGTTGCTAGCGGACCTGCTTTTCTGCTAATTATTTTTGATCACACGCCAATGCTAATTGCTGTCATTCACCAGGCGGGGCGATGGCAGGGGTTTCAGCTATAGGGCGGGTGGGAGGCAACTTGATTGTTCAGCTCTAAGGGCGAAATAACAGTTGTGCGTGAAGCAAAGACAGGATATTTACAGAAGGGAAGTTGCAGCATTTAATTGTGGTAAAGGAATTGCTACGATGGCATATTTTTAACAAAGTATAGGACCAAGTGCTAATCATCTAGTTTGTTGAAATGGGATACCAAGTGAGAGGTTGTTGGCGACAAGAATAATCTCTTCCTTCGCCATCTCCCTTGCAAGGAACACAAAGAATAGACTGAACTGCCGGTCCTTGGAGCATCGGTGCTGTGTTTTGCTTTCTACGGGAAACAAGTAGAGTGCCATAGTACAACCACCGATTGGATCGCGAAATCACTTCATTAACAAGCAGTCAAAAACAGAAAAGACCAAACAAAAAGGGTAATTCAAGTGCTTATCAGTTAATCTATCAGTCAGTCAAATGACATAGGCAGTAATCATCCTATATTCTGCCATCCATTTCCTCTCAGTCTTTTACTCCTACAACTTGCACTCTGACATCAATACCATCATCGCTCGACGATGTCATTAGACTCGGCACTTTTCACCTTCTACCTTCTCGCTGCGGTCATTAGCTTTCATTCATTTTTTTCCTACTCACACCTAAATAATTACAATTCCACATTCTCCCAGGCCTCACTGGCAACGATGCAACAGGGAATAATCTAAGGGACCAAAACTGGCCGGCCCGTGATGATGATAACGAGATTGATTTGCCGAAAGACCATAGATCTCAATGTGATCGTTTCAACGATTCGGACATGAGAGAGTATGCGGAGTAGACGCCCTTGCCATCCCCTCAGTTGTTATAAAATTCTCCCATGACGTCATCGCTGGCCACAGTAACGCTACTGCCGAAGAGCCAACTTTCGACCAAGCGGTGGACATGATAGCGATAAAGCAGGAGGGTTTATGTGAAACTTGCTTGCAGAATAGCGGTTTGCCTTCTGCGAATTGGTCTTCTCGAAGGCAGTACTGTCGATGTGGCAGGTAAGTTCAGAGAATCGACGGATAAGGTTACAGCAACTCGGTACTTTTATATTGCAGATATATAATGACAAGCAGTGCATTGGTTGCTTTACTGATGAGTCGAATTAAGTTATTAATAAGTCGGTCAATAAAGGATGTCGAACTCGAGGAAGGGAGAATGGCGCCAAATACAAAGCTGTAGTGGATGCATTTGTGGGTGTGGACGTGATGTGCAGTTGTAAGCACAAAGTGGAAATGCCTTGAAGTGCCATTTAGCCCATGCGCTGTGGCTAGGCTGCTCTATAACCAATAAGAAATGCGCTTCAGCTTGATAAGTGCAGCTTCTAGGGTGGAAGCAGTCCACCATGCGACAGAATCACACCTCAATCGGTTGGTTGCTTTTGTGCTGACAACGGGAGAATAGGAGAGCAGAATGAGTAAAAGAGGCAAAGGAGGCAAATCACGGGCTAAAGCAAAGACGAGGTCGGCGCGAGCAGGCCTGCAGTTCTCGGTGGGTCGAGTGCACCGTCTGCTGCGTCGTGGCAACTATGCAAAGCGTGTAGGTGGTGGAGCACCAGTCTACCTGGCTGCTGTGCTCGAGTACCTGGCTGCCGAGGTGTTGGAGCTGGCGGGAAATGCTGCGCGCGACAACAAGAAGACGCGCATCATTCCTCGCCACTTACAGTTGGCTATTCGCAACGATGAGGAGTTGAACAAGCTGTTGGGTGGTGTGACCGTCGCGCAAGGTGGTGTGCTGCCCAACATTCAGGCGGTGCTGCTGCCGAAGAAGACGGAGAAGCCGGTGAGCAGTAGCGGCAAGGTGTAGACCGACCAAGTGTCTCACTGATCACCTGACTGATTTGCTGGGTCTGCTGCAACCATGAACGTGACAACGGCCCTCATGAGGGCCACCACAAAGGCGATTGTTTGCTTCCTGCCAAGACTAATGGCAGATGACAGACTAATTCACGTTTTCGCAGTCACCTCTTAATGTGTGCTTGTGCATGTACGCGAGTCTTTGCGAGTTGCTGTGCCTTGCTGCTCTGGTTGGATGTGCTGTAGAGACCAGTGGAGTAATCGGGAGGAAATTGGGAGTGAAATTCTAGCGTGGTGGCTGTGTTCGTGCATGCAAACGAAAGAAAGAGTCATTGATGTAAATTTGGCGAAAGCGGATATGGTATTGCAAGGCGTGTTGATTGCCCCATCGTTGAGTCTGATCGCCTAAGATCTGCCTTGGCACAAGTAAGGCGTAGGTGGGTTGATTGCTCCTGTTCGGCATCAGTAGTGAGGAACGACGTGACGCTAGAAGCTGGCAAGGTGGGGGGGTATTGGAATTGAGGGTGAGAATTGGAAAGTACGTAGTTCGTGGTTGTTGGAGGACTTGTTTGCTGGGAAGGAAGTGGGGCGGTGTCTCGGGCTTCGGGTTTGGGGCTCATACAGATCACACATTTTCTCTCGTTCCAATTTTAATGGATTGTCAACCTGGAAATTCGCTGTGTCTAATCCTTCTCAGTTGTCTCCTAGTGCTCACACTTCAGCCATGCATCTGATTATGGTCCACAACGCCCTTTCCGACTGTATCGGAGCGAGCTGTGCTATTGCCACCACTGTGGGTGCTCCCAAGGCTGTCGCGATTTTGTTCGTTAGCTTGTCATGCTGCAATACTTACTTCACTCAGTTGAAACTCACAATGGCACATCTGCATGGACCTAGCCAATAAAAGAAAAAGCCGGTACTGCTTGCTTTGCTGTTCCAAACACACTTTATGTGAGGTATGTGCGTGGGAAGACTACTTGAGTCATTGGTCGACTAACATCTCTGTGGACGTAGATGTTTTTTGTCCATCCTTCTCTTTGTCGTAGCGCACAATGCTCTGCAAAATCCGACAACTCCAGAAGTAAAAGTATTTCACTTACTGACTACTTTCCCCTGTCCTACAAAGGGGAATGTAATCAAAGCAAAAATACACCGCAAAAGGAGCTAGGCAGGGACGTCCTCACATTCGGCAAACCCTGCTGCCGTCAGGACTGCGCATGTTCTCGCTACGACTTGATTCTCACTCCAGCGGAAAATGCTTTGAAGCTTTTGGCGTCCACATTAGGCGAGCCACATTTGATTCGTGGTGCATAGGTAGGGTTCACCTCACTTCCAACAGAAGACACTCCCACATTTCCTCGACTTGCTCTTGGTTTGCACATCTATTTGTACCTACATAAACTGCAGCCGTGGCTAACCGATTCGATGCTGCTCGTGTGCATTCAAGCTCGAATTACATACCATGCCGGCTCTCAACACTTACCCGACACTACCTCCTCCTCCATTCACTCATTTGTCCACAAACTCGCAGTCGCCCTTACCACATCCACTACCTCACCTAACCTCAAGAAGGTAGATGTCGCACGATACCCTAACGAAAACACGCTCTATCACCAATATGTTAAGAGCGACTATCGCCATCACCACCACATACTGTGCATTCGGGCCAGAAGTCAGTCACGTCCATGATCATTATCCAATAGTCGCGCAAAGCTAGCAGCCGCAAGCTACAAGAAGCCCTTGCAGCACAAGCACTATCTAACGACGTGAATATGTCATTGGGTGAGATGTGGTCTGCGACTTTCATTAGAGTAAAAGAAGTTCTCACTCTAGAGCCGCATAAAAATGAGCGACAGTAGCACGGCTGATGCGGACAGGGCTCATTCCATCCCTAATGGCCGATGAGAAGGAGTGGATGTTCCTGCAAATCGTCACCAACTTACCAAACACCTACCCCATCATCGGCGCTTTGGCAGTGCATCCGTCTCCTTTTTCAATGCTGAATTTTGTCTCCCTGAATCCAGTCCTTAAAAGGGACCAATCTCTAAATGCAGTGGGATGGTAATACTTTGTTTTTTCGGACTGTCGGTTTCGGTCACTTAGGTGGCCATATTATTCTAGCCGGTTGGTCGGCCCCCGGGCCGTGCCTACAGTTCCCAAGCCCTCTGTTTCCGGAATATATGTATTCTGCCCTAGTACTGCACCTTCTTTTACCCCAAAGGGGGTCTCGGGACGCTACATTGGTGGCAGCGGAAAGCGGACCCGACTTTGATGGATTTTATCCTGCTCCATGCCACTTCCGGCAAACCTTGGCGGTATGAAAGAAGTGCATGTACTACGGATGGGAGAATCACTCACATCCCATAACAGAAGGGTTGAGATCGACGTTCATCTTCGGCACCTCCCCCACCCCTGTGTTCGACAGGGAAGTTATTAACAACTGAAGCGACACTAGCCGTGAACGCCAAGTTTAGTGGAACTGCCAAGAGGGACCTGCGACGTTGTGGTCAAGCATCCTCCGTAAGCTCTCTCTCCTGTTCTCAGATGTAGAATGTGCAGGATGCCATTGGATAGCATCGCTTTATGCTTTGCACACTATGATCGCATGCATTTTGTTTCTATGAGGCCTGACCGCCACATTTGCTCAGGTTTCTACGATGCCCTTGCGTTTCTTCCACGGTATCAATTAAGCCCAATTAAACTGCCTTAAATAATGCAATAAAGGCTCAAAACCTGCAAAATAGTTGGTTTTGCGAATCATGATGGTGGTACTAAGCCAACGGAAATTTGCTTTGTTGATCATATAATGGCAAGGCTGGCTTTAGCAGTCTTGGAGCAATGTCGCCGCAGAGCAATGAAAGTATAAATGCTGGACCATACATGCATGGTAGCTAGCATTTTTAGCACGACTGGCACCAAAACCACGGACAAGCTTTTTGGTCCCAAAAGCAAATGCTACTGCTACTCTCCAAACTAGACACATCTGCAACCAAGCGGTTGATATGCTTATCAATTTCATTAGTTCCAAAATGCCTTTAGAAATTGCATTGAGTACGATTATTTCTCAAATAAAGCGATGCCTCACCAAATTTGTATGAGGGGTAATAGCAGGTGGTCGTAGGGCAAGTAATAGCCCTAGCCATTGGCTTACTATATTCAACCCATTATCTCCTAAAAAACATTGCATCAACCTCATTTTAACGTTAATAACAAATATTTTTCTTCTCAAACTTCGCTCGATGTGCAACGTTGAGTGTCTCTACTACGGGCTAGCAAGGAAAGGACAATACTCACATATATTACACTTGTGTAGGTCCGCGAAACTCAAAACCGCACCACACCGTTGCTTTATGAGGCATAGTTACTTAGCCATAATAACCTCCATTTACAAGCCGGAATACTTAGTGTGAGTTTGGTGTTTTGCTTATAAGCAAAATAAGTAATCGACTTTGAACTCATTTAGGCACACAAACACTGATATGGGCTTCCCACCTGGGGTCATCCATTGCTACGTCTAGAGTCACAGACACATCTTAATCTGCTGTGATCCAGCCTCTTTAGCACAACTAAAAGTGATTTTAGGCAGCATGATGACGAAGTTCCTAGAGCATAACACAGCGATTTTAGACATCGAATGCGCATTCGTTCCATAGGTGCTCAAGCAATAAATTGCGCGTGGCAATCCAGGTGTGTGAGAACAGGTGGCCGACCGCTAATGGTGGATGCATATTAATAGGGTCAGACTTATTTTCTCGCATTTATGTTATAACACGGGTTTTCTATTTTGCTTCACTTACTTCGATGCACAAAATCAGAACCCTTTTTTAGATTTACTGCACATTATAGTGAACTGCGTTAATAACACGCATCTTAGTACCCAAGGAAAGCACCACACATTTGCACTAGTAAAGCCGAATGGCTTGCAGCAAGACAGACTTAAGCCTCAAGATGGGATGGCCTGCGGGTACAAGTTTAACAGCTAGAGAGCAGTGACTGTTAAATAGTGCCACTAAAATCAGCTACATGTGTTCCAAAAGATGTTGGAATTGTTTCCAATCAAAAAAATTGGTTAAAGTTTATTGAACATCTTTTCTAGTTGATCTGGATAATCACTTCTATAATCCTGTCCCTAGGTAAAGCTTTCTTTTACATTAAAATTTTCAGGTGCTGAAGACAAATGCTCTTTGTGGTGGAGTTCCCGTTACATTGATTCCAGCGAATGTCCCTATTGTCTTGTTATTACTTTAGATACCAAAAAATTCATGCCCGATAACTTTGTTGCAATGCTAGGCATCAAAACTCAGTAAAAGCGAAAAGCCACGCGTCGTAATTCACTAGTTGGAACGCAAACCGCATTCTCCTGAATCACTGTCCCTCATGAATGAAACTGTTTCTATGGGCGTAGAAATGCATTTCACTCCAAATTTTATCCCATAATTTGACAAGCATTAGGCAATCGTGTTAGAGAAATGGATTTTTATCAGTAGTAAATTACTTTAAGAAATATGGATGCAACAAGCTTCAAAAGGGTGTCCTCCGTAAGAACATACTTCATTTGATTTTGCACGGGACCATAACCACACCGCTTCCAAATGAGGAACTCAATGTTATGGGTAGCCTGTTGTTGCATAGTACAAGGCGCAGAAAGCTGCCAAGTTGCCGTTTACAGTGAAGGGCATGCAAGTCTGTTTAGAACTAGTTTTTATTGTTATTTGCAATTATTCTTGTAAGACATAGTAGGAAACGCATATCGTAAAGTGCAAAAGCAATCTCGCTAAAAAAACATCGTGGTATTCTTTCTAAAACATAGCTTTCACTAACGTGCAGAAGTTCCAATTCAGCTGCAAAGTAAAAGATGAACAAAAGAGACTATTGTGGAGAGAACAGCGAAAACGATGATTCCTATAACATGCGCAGCTGACTGTTTGGGTGAACCAAACACGGTCTTGTTACAATGCTAACAATAGGCTCTACGCCCACCCCGCTTATTCTTACGTTTGTGAACAATTCCTTGTCCTCTTAATCATTGAACCCTCTGACCACCTTCTAAAACAACGAGAACGCTGCACCACAAGTCGTGGCTAAAAACAGAAAATTAGCTTTACTAACGGTGCGTTGGCAACAATAGGCCCGATTACATTCAAAGTACTGCCCAACAGCTGATGCTCAAACCTTGCTCTTTGGCAGAAATCATCGATTATTTTTAATAACCAGGGCACAGGCTTCACTAGCCTCAGCATCTCTAAGTTTTGCACAACAGTTATAATGGAAATACGAATTTCCTAAAACTCATTAAATTAATGAATTTAATCACTTCTCTCCAAATACCCAATGACGACAAGAGTAGATTTTATCTCTCCATGTGCCTCAGTTTCCGCCACCTCCTCCGTTCTCATCACCCCTAAAAAATGCAACAGTGCTGAGAAGAATGGGCTACCGTTACCGCAGTCAGCAACTTCGACGCCTAATAACTCCTAACGGCCATAGTTTAGGTTGTCATACCACTGTGTCTACAATTTTTGGGTTCCACCCCTCTGGTTACAAATAAGTGGGAGAAGTTACTTGCAGCAATGCGCGTTGCTCGCCTCTATATCCCACTTCTGTGTGTAAATGATGAGTCCATAAATTTTTGTCCTGAAGCCGTTGGTATCAAATAGCCGCTTTGATAAAATTTCAATAAAAGCAATTTTATTAGCTTCCACCGCGCCTCCATCGAACTAAAAATGACACAATTCTCGCTTGAAACATGCGGGTATTCTATGGATGGATTCGAACTTAAGCTACGGACATGGTTTTGGACACGTTTACTTAATGTAAGCCCTTTTGGCAAAATTTAGTGTCGAATATGCTACTAATGTTTTTATTGTCCCCTTTCTGCCCTATGCTAGTAGGATGGCACTCATAAGCCGTTTACGCAAGTCTTTCCTTTTCCACACTGTTGATTCGATTCAGGAATGCCAGTGCGTTAACTCTGAGTAGTTGTTTCATCAAACCCAGTGCTTCGCTCTATGATTTGCGACTGGGTCAAGAGAGGCGGGAGCATTATGGCACCAACTTCTGTCCAACGTTATAAAAACACTGACCTAATGGCCTCCTATTCGGTTTTTTTAAGTTTCTGGCCACAGCCCTACGCCCACCAATAACTTGCCTCCTCGTAAAGAATAACTTATGCGGTACGAGTCACTTCAATGTGAAATATGGCTCCATGCACTATACTTACACAACAAGCATCTTTTGTGCATACAATAAGTTCATCGTCAGCAGCGTAAGTTGATTGCATTAGGAATAGCCTAGCTGAACATACATACCGCTGAATAGGATAAACAGGACAGTTTCTTCACCACTTTCTACTTATAACGAGTGCAAAAATCGCTGCAAGATTACGTAACACAGTTCTTTAGATAATTATTAAAAACACTCCATCACCCCTATAAATCAATCAGGACGTTTAGCATGTGTGATTGCATGTGCTGTAAATATATCAGATAAAAAACATCCCATTTCAGTCAACTTTCATTCTTGACTATAAATATTAAGTACCACAACGGACATTTGCCTGTCAAAAACATTGCAATAAACATTTTGCATTTCACTGGACGCTATGCTTTACATGCCCTGTATCGCACAAAATATACATTTGAGATGGAAAGAAGTCAGTACGCACAGGTCTATGGTCTTGTTTCCAGTCCAATAACAAATGCTTCATGAGAATTTGGAATGGAACTTAATAAAAGCTGTAGAACGAGTCTCTAGCGGAGATGCTTCTTCGGCCCAGTGAACGGCTTAGTGTGTCAACTCATAACTCTGAAAACACGCCTTGTTGAAAAGATCTACCTTTACCTCGGGGCTGACAGGTATTACTTCATTTTGCGTTATTCGTCAACATTTCGATTCCTTCAATTTTATCGGCCTTCTTTGCAGGTCATCTATTTCGATACAATGGAATCTCTTCTCAGCGCCATTTGTGTGTAGGATTGAACGGATATTACTGCATTGGATCGGGCAATGGTTAAATGACATAATGCACCAGGTATAGCACAAGATGAAGCAACGTGCAATATACATTTAATGGTAGACACTATAAACATTCCACGTAAGGTTTGATAGGGCATCGTTGCACACCCTAGTTGCACTCCTCCTACTGCTCTTCCCACCTGATTTAAAACACAAAAGGCGCGAAAGAAATGTCCTAATTGAAATGGAAGGACCAAAATGACGGCAAGCATGCACGAAGTGTTCGAAACCCACTGTGCTTCTCTTACTGCCCCTAGGCGGGCAGTGCGCTATTCCGCGGTGATTCCGATTAGCGATTAAGCAGCATACAGTTAAGCGTACAAACGATTACCTGCATAAACTCGTTTGGTGTCACCGTAAACAGAAAAATTTGATAACCCCTGGTGATTATAATTTACACGGCTGAGTAAAAGAGGCATAGTCTTCTCTTTAAAGCGTAGCGCATTAGCAAATCTGTTAGGACACTTTTCTGATCAGAAGAAGATATACAACTTCCCACATTTCGCATAGCTATAGGTAGCTGATTCCCGTCGTTACGAGAGAGTTGCCGATTCAGCCTTTACATCAGTCACTATCATTTAGGTCCATTCAGAGTGGAGTTATGGTAGACAAGGCCCAAGCAATGGTACCAAATGCAGTGTAAAGGACGTGGGAAACGTGACCAATCTCAGCTATTTTGATACTGCGTATGAATTTGAGTCTTCCTATAATTAAGTGATAAATTTGAGTGCCACTAAGAGTAGGATGTGACCTCAAGCCACCGCTGTAATTTGAGAGACTTAATTAGGTTCAAGTGTAGTAATGATAACGAGGAAGAGGAAAGCAAAGCTAGGAAGGGAGAGAAACTTTTCCAATCGATTCAATTTAGACCGAGTCCGGGGATTGCATTGAGGATCTAAAATGAGGAGAGCCGTGATGGCAAGGTACAGTGATGTCTGCCTTGGCCCAGGTTTTACGAATTCAATTTAAATGATGTAATATGTAAACATAACTGTCCCTTAAGCATCCTGTGGAAGTTAGTGCATTCATTTCATTTCTTCTTCGAAAATGATAGTAAATGGGATAGTCTAAAGCTGCCCAATCCAAGCTTCTGATCGTCAGCCTATTCAATCACTCTGCAGCCCATTAAATGTTATTCATGTTCATGCTCATGATAGCACCCTGTTTGTCTACAATAAATACTTATGTGTTGATGAGGGACATTTTGCACCCAAAATTACCTGCCGAGAATCAAAACCAGTATCTGAGAAACCTAACTTAACTCTTTGTGATCAAAGCTCATCCTAGAACGTTTTGTAAAAATAAATAAATGCCTAATGTCTTTTCTTCCCTTTAACAACTACGACTGCTTCTATAGCTTGGTCTTATTCCTTCACCTATTACACATCCCGTAAATATGATGGTCAATTCTCAACTCACCACCACCACCGCCACTACTGAAAGCCGTCGTCAGGAGCGATGATAATTTAGTCCTGCTTTGCTAAACGTGGTGTCCTCGTGGGTAATAAAATGAGATTCTCACAAAATGGCTAACGGAGGACCTGTGGATATCACTGAGTTGACTGATCCATGCGCCTTTACTGCACAAACTGCGCCTACCTAAATGAGTGATAAAATAGGCAGTTATTTTATTGTGTCGTAATTTCATCATTTAGACTGTTTGGTGTCAATGGTCTCAAGTTGCGACAGACATCTTTGATCGCACGGAGAGAGGGTAACGTGCGATAGGCAGAACATGGAAATATGGGACACGACTAGACAGCCTAGAGCAATGCGGCAATGATATTCTAATGAGGAATCTGCCATTACAGCTGCTGTCAGCAGTAGATTTTTCATTTCGCTTCTTACTGCTGCTAACATCAAGCCTAGACTAAATTTACCACATTTGTTTATGAGATAAGTTGTCCTTCCTACAATCTTATGCGCTAACTTTAAAGCAAGATGCTTGACTTTGCTGTCGTCATTACACTTCGCTCTTTCCAGCTATTGTGCAGGCAGATTGTATGTCCACCAAATAAAACAACCCTGTCAGCGAGCCATATATTACGGTGCGCATGGTTACGTGCGTTTTTGGTCGTACAAAAATTCGTACTTACTTCTTCATCTACACATGAATTTTGTTAAGGAGAGAAAGCCCTTAGTTGCCAGTGGTTTGCAACACTTTGCTTGGCTTGAATTAGGTGAACACTATTTTCATAGCCTGATACGCTGTTGCTCATTGACCTTGCTAGCAATTGTTGGCACGTATGTTAGTTAATTTCACCCGAAATAAAACAAAAGTCGAAGTTGAACGCGTGGGTGATCTGCAGTACTATCAATTTCAACACATCGAATAGCCTTGTTCTTTATGTCTTCGCAGAAGTAGTTTTGAAATACCTCACAAAGTAATAGTGGCAGCAAAGTTAGCCTGGACAAAGGCAGATGTTGAGAAGACACCACCAGCGAGTTACTGATTCAAAGGTGTCGACATTTCTTCCCAGTGCATAATAAGTTTGTCATACATTCTTAAGAAGCTATACTTCAAGACAAACATTCAGCTCGAAAAATCTACCCCTTATCTAGCTACACAATGGATCAGCAAACGTAAATTTGCCGCAACGCTTACTTTGCGGTAATGTCTACAAAACTACCTCTATTCGAGTGCTAAATTTCCAAAATTAGGTGTATTTTGGCTTATTCATATTGAATACTTAGGTATGCGGATTAAAAGAATCAATAAATAGTGACAAATTGCATGGAAGGGTATGAAATCGGCCGATTTTGACTGGGGTGACAGACCCGAAACTGCCTCAACATCAAATAACCTCAATAACGAGGCACAAAATTTCCCATCTAGAACTCGAGACAAGATTCCTGCGAGATTAATTTTGGATGTTGCCAAAGAAACATGGGATCAATTAATTTTGCTCTTCGTAGTTGCATCTCAGTAGTTCAGTGACAAACTTTCGAAGCACAGGCACAACTGAGTTCGAAAATCCCAGGTAACCTGCTCAAACTTAACAAATGCCACCAACACTCAAAAACGAAATTGTGTTTAATATTTGGTTGGTGTTTTTTAATAAATCAAACGAACTGCTGAGCAATATGGCGCCAGCAAACAGAATAGCTATCAAACATATTCATTTGAGAACAAACGTGTAGAAGTAAACATCAAAATCTAGAGAATTTTCTGGACAAAAATTCCAGAAATAGGAGGTGTGCAGTAGGTTAACTTCAGCAACTACTATTAACTGCCAGTGCCCAACTTCCACCTAAGTACTTGTACAACCAATATTCTAACGGATAATATGGACTGTGCTGCCATACCTCCTATGAGAATCGGCCACCACAGGGCACTAACAAATATCGGGTGCCTTTAGCACAGACTATCCTCACCTCCAGCTGCTAGCCAAAGCATNATTCAGCAACTACTACTAACTGCCAGTGCTCAACTTCCACCTAATTACTTGTACAACCAATATTCTAACGGCTAAGACGGACTGTGCTGCCATACCTCCTAGGAGAATCGGCCACCACAGGGCACTAATAAATATCCGGTGCCTTTAGCACAGACTATCCTCACCTCCAGCTACCAGCAAAAGCATAGATGGGTCTTACAAAGCAAAGGCTCAACTATTTTTCTTGCTAGAAAAGGTAAGGTATATCCACAGGTACTACAAACTGAGAGACGACGCCTCTCACAAGCAAATTTTTGCCTGCAAGCAGCAGGAAGGTAACAACGAAGCAGCAAGCTTTATAATGGGCAAAGCACACTTATTCTGGTGCATCTTATATAAATTCTGGCATCCTAGACCATAATTGGATAGAATTTAGGAGGCGCTTAACCACAAACCAAAGCTTTAACAATAACTTCATAAAGTACGTAGAAAATGAACCCAAGTGTAATTATTAAATAGTTAGCAGATCCAAATGAGCCCACAACTTTAAAAAATGGCCTTTTAACACTATTTAATCTGTGGTGAACCTAACTCAAATCGACTTATATATGAGCCAAATCTAAATTTTTTTCTCTTTTGCACCTCAAAGCAGGCCTAAATATAACTCAAGGTAATTATCTGCAACAATATTAAGAAGGAACCACGTAGAAATTGGATAATATAGCGTCTGCACTGCGTAATTTGAAGTCATTAAAACCGCTTTGTCTGCTTGGAAATATTGTTCAAATTGCTTGGCTTTTTCAACACTTTCTCAACAACTCGACCTACTGCTTGCCAAACAATTTGTTCATGTAAAAGGGAAACAAGTCCCTAACGTGTACAAAAGGGAGGGCAGATCTTGTGATCCACGCATTATTTCACTCACCACAAAACATGCGCTATTCTTCCTGCCAGTGATCTTTTTTCATCCTTATCCAGAATCATTTCTCACTCAATCACTCAATGCTTTTCGGTCTATGTGCGCTTGTGGCGGTAAGCTCTTAGCTCCTCTTTCACCACCCCCTAACCAAATTGTTGCTGTTGGCATCCATGCTCAGACACCTCTTTGACCATATTAAGTGCTAATCTAGAACAATTCACCATCCGAGTATCCTCCAGCACAGTTTACAACACATCCAGCTCCGCCATACGTTTTGTGCTAGGCATGAAGCAAATTCACGCCCACTATCTATAACTAGGGCACATTTCGAGAGATGCTTTTAGCTGTTTACATTGGAGCACACTTATCAAACTTACCTGGAAATTGAGTAAATTCAAAATCAAGGTTCCAACGAAGATTAAAATTACGGGCACATCCAAAGTTGTGTTCAGTGTTTAATTGAGCGGCCATTCAGTTCTAAAATTTGCATCGCAAGTATTCAGAAGAGCATCACGTTCCTGCTGCAATGGATGAAAGCTAGCACCTGTCTAATGGGCTGCGGATGTAGAACACTTGCCCTCTTAGGCTGGTAGGATCATTAGAATGCTACTCAAGAGTTCACTTTAATGGATCAAACAATTTGCGTTTGTGCCACACATCATGCCCATTAATGAACCCCTTCAAGACAAAAAGGACAAAACTTTTGAACGGATATCCAGATCCTACTCAATTTTAGCAAGGATCCCTGACTCATTGCGATTTTCCCAGTTTGCACTTAAGTCACTTTTTAAATTGGAGCACGCATGCGTTGGAAATGTGCACCAGCACAAGACCCGGCTGTCTCCTCAACTCATTACGCTTTCTTGCACATAGCAACAGGTGCATTATANAATTTCTTTTAGCGCTAGGCATGAAGCAGATTCATGCCCACTATC
>LWMK02000867.1:0-21608 GCA_001693075.2 Taenia saginata
TTCCCAAGATAATGGTGTACTCTCTTACAATATAATAGGATGGCATTTGCAAGTTTAATTGCTCCAAAGCCATTGCCAGGGTGTCGAAGTTTGTCAAAGTGCAGAAAAAGAGCGAGGAACAATTGGAAATCAGCGTCGCCAAAATGGGCCCTGTTTCTGTCGCCATTGACGCTAACTCTTTTGGTTTCATGTTCTACAAGTAAGGCAACTTCTCCAAGCAGTTTGTTTGGTTGATTGATGCAGTCTACTAAATGTTTTCTTTCTTCTACAGAGACGGCATCTTCGAAGACCCCCTCTGCTCAGAGGATGAACTAGATCACGGCGTATTGGTAGTTGGTTACGATGCTGACAAGAAGCGAAAGAAGTATTGGATTGTGAAGAATAGTTGGGGTGAGCAATGGAGGTAAAGGGGCTACATTTGGATGGCCAGAGACAAGGGAAACATGTGTGGGATTGCAACGATGGCTAGCTATCCTCTGATCCAACAAAATAGAACGGATATTGTTCGCTTAACTCAATTAACTAATTAGGCAAAAAGCATAAAATGCTGCTTGCATCTTCTAAGGAACTCTTTAGCTGTATTCGGTATATAAGGTTCTGAAAAGATGCTAACAGCATTTTATGCCTTTTGCTTAATTAGTTAAGTGTTCTCCTCATTCAAAGCTGATCTTTTGCTTTCTGACCATCCAAAGCTCATGAACTTACCACTTCTCCTTCAAAAGCATCATCATTTTGCTTGTGTACTTCACTTTGCGAAAAGTGTTTTGACGCTCTCCTTTCAAAATGAAATAGAATTCATTTGTCGACGTTGACCTCTTTGTATATCAGTTGTCTCAATTCCACTACTGATATTAAATTAGTAGCAATGCTTGTCCTGTCGATTAAGCAGCCAATTTTGTAGTGTTACGAGAGCATGTCAATGCAGACTGCCGAAATCAAGCACTGAGACTTCAGTCTTTTGCCTCTTATTTGCAAAAAGGTGTAAGCAATTTTGGAGATTTTGACCTTAACGCCGTGGTGCATTTAAAGTACCAAATCTAACGCATTTCCCTTACTAGGGTATTTGCATTCTCCAATATGTGTTGTACGCGACTTCCAATCTACGGAAGAGTCTAACAAGCGACGTTTAGGGGCAAAGGTGCGTGTGACTGCGCACTCTGAGACACTTTTATCGCCCTATACAAAAGGTGGATCAATGGGGCATCAATAGCTGGCTGTAGAATGGCCGTTGTCAGCATCGAGGGATTCACGTTGTGCTTCTACCTCTTATCTAAAAGGTCGCTTAAGGAAACATAATCACTACACCATTATACTACCTTTGATTAACGTGACTTTAATGAAAACTGAAGGCAAAATATATTTTCACGAAAATGCAGCAGGCAGTGGTAAAAATCTAGAGAAAGACCTACTATTAACTGGCCTGAGCAGTTACAAATCATCAATTCCTTAAAATTCTGCATCGAGTATTATACAAATGCCTTACAAAACACTACATTCCCTGACGTTTCCACTTACGTTTGCAGCATAAATTATAAGTACTTTTTTAAGATTTCAAGGGCCAATAGCAGAAACTTTAATACTTATTTTTCTCTAATTATACCCAACACCCTTTTCATGTATGTAGCGGCACATATAAAGTGTTGGACCTCGATGTGATCTTTGATAGGCATGGTTTGCAGTTTGCGCCAATGATACCAGGTATTCAAGTGTTTGTTTTGAAATATTTTGACTTGTTTTGCGCATATGCATAAGTAAACCTATATTATTGACATGAAATTGTAGCTGGTGACGTTTGAAGCTTGCTAAGCTCGTCGTTCATGCAATGCTTGTGCTAAAGTGCTTGAATCCAATTGACTTAACGCTGTCTCACTATGTTACATTTCAATTATCTGCACTTCACTTCAGTCCTCCATTCAACTCTTTGGTCATCTACATTCGTAGTGCTGTTTCGTAGCGTCAGTTCCTATCCCATCATATCACGTCCCTTCACATTGTGTTCGCCTGCACGTTACTGCATGTATAGATTGCAAAAGTGAATAAGGTAATACTAGTGCTACTACGGTTTGGGCTTGACAATTATAGCATCAAAGCACTTTGGATTGGATCTGGCTGTATTTAGGTGGCATCAAGCAAATACACACTGAGATATGAGCTATGTCAAGTGTAAAATCTGCGTCTTTCTCTTTGACGTCCATCCGACCTTAATGACAACACTCACATCATCTCTGCAATTAGCCTCTCATCCATTCTTCACGTGTGCAGCAAAACTGCTTCCAATCTCGCTTTACCTATAGTGTCACCAGTGGTAGTATGCGCTGTTTCCTGACCCATTTGCATATATTTTGCACAGATTAGTGAGCATTAGCTGCTAGATGGTTTGACATCACCTAGTTCTCATGTCCTTTTCATTGGCTTTTTCGTCGATAAATGCATGGGATGCCATATCATGTTCCATCTTTTTAGCAATGGCACAAATGTATGCATAGCTACTCAGTATTATAACGGTGTGAGCAGTTCTCAGTGCCTATTTCATCAAAACTGTTTCAAATCGAGGTGCCTTCGCGACTTCGAAGTGAATCATAACGATATACCACTTGCGGTATAGAAAGCTAAAAGTGAGAATAGGTTAGAGAAGTTTTAGATTCGGGAGCAAGCTGGCCACTAAAATCCATACCAGTATAACCATTAAAACTGAATTTTTCCCCTTGGCGTTTGCAGTGGCGTCACTAGCATCGTAAGTCCTTTGTCCTGTACCTCCAATTAACAAGATAGCTAAAATGAAACGTATAAGCGTGCAAAGGCTGAGGTTGGACTCGTGGGGGCTAATACCATCCCTAATCTGCGTATTTGTCTCAGCAACATCAATAGTTATATCCGTGGCAGTGAGTGGCATGCAGAGCAACCATAGTGCGAAGGCAAAGATTTTGGACTGAGTCCCAGTAAACAGGATCGGCACATGCGCCACTTTGCAGAGCGGTCCGCGAAAATGACCCACGAAAGTGACCCGCAGATACTGAGTAAAAATTTGTGATCATATGGAGATTAGGGTTCTCTTGAGAAAAAGAGATATAAGGGCGTAATTGGAAGAACTTATGTTTGATTTGCTTTGCCTCATATGCTGCAGCATAAGCTTTTGTTGGGCTCTTCTGATTCAAGAATGATTTGCGTTTCTACAATACACCCTCATCATTGCCCTTCAGATTACAAAGTAGCAGATGTGAGGTGGGACACCGGCACTTGTCTAGCGTAACGTGGACACCAGGAAGCTGCCTGCAAACGGATCTAATTCTGGTAATTATTTTGTCAAACTGAGGTGCATGGTCACTCCTCATGTATTCCATTGTTTCAAACGCAACTATACTGCCTGCAGCGTTCGGATTTGGGCAACCACACTAATCAGTGATTTGATGAGAAAGAAAACGCTGGGTGCCATTCAGGGGCAGACTCTAGCATGATGGCTGTGGCGTTAGTTGTGTGTGTGTGGGTGATACCAGGCTTCTTAAATACACAGCCCCAACTATTTTGCCACAAATAATCGTAACAATAAATACCGGTGCAGAGACCACACGTGTCAGAAAAAGGAAGTTAGACCTTTCTTGACCTTTTCGTGTACAGCGTCTTTATCTTTTCGTTTTCACTACAGTGCACTTCGTCAAATTCAACATTCATTTAGCCTTTGATGCATTCGACAGGAAACGAATGTATGTCACATCCATGGTGCAGCGCAACACTAAAGCAACGCACATTGTAAGTTAAAGTTCTGCTGGGTAGCATCGCAGCGCCTTCGGTAAAGATATGTGATTGCACAGTAGCACACACTTGCAGAACACATGTAGTGACAGCGGATAAGTAATTGCAGAACAATTTTTGATGCGTTGGAGATTAGTGTTTGCATAAAATGAGGGAGGGAAAATATTATTTTCCAGCATCCTGAGTCATTNCTGCATAAAATGAGGGAAGGAAAATATTATTTTCCAACATTCTGAGTCATTTATCATTCTCATTCAACTCAATGACTTCGACAATCTGCTCGACAAATTTAGCCTTCCTGCATTCAGTCTTATGCTCTATTCGATGGTGGCGTAACACACGAAGAGGAGAGAAATAAGCGCATCGGACCAATTTAAGGACTGTTTATGAATTTGTAGATGAGGAAATGTATGCTCGCTGTTTTGTGCTGCCTTCATAAGTTGCTACTCGAGGTGGCGCATACCTCTATCTGTGTTTGTTAAGACTCATTCCACAACCTCTCCTGCATACCATTCACTGGCAGGTATGTAAGCAGCGCTGACTCTGAGGCGACCTAAAAACTTTGTAGCACACCTAATCACGGATGATGACTGAATTTATAGGGCGATGCCTCTGCCTATTTGTCATGATGTCGTCGTTTACGTATCAGTGCACAAGGGCAGCTGAAAATGCAAATGGACGTAACATGGCAACTGTCTGTCTTTCCTTGTTAGGATTATTGAAGTGCGTACAAAGGCCATGCTGTATTTTATGCTGTGGAACATGAACTCCTGCAAAATGGAATTTGTACCCCTGTTAAGTGGTCGGTTATCATCTAATAAGGTCCAACTTATTAGACACCATGCTTGAGTCGGGGTCGTAGACTCAAAACAGCTTCGTCCTTCCTAAATTGGACGTGATCGTTGAGGATATGCCTCGGTACGCTACCACAGGCCATAGCAGTGGTGATACCAGGACACCTGAATGCAATGCACGAAATACACTCGGAGGGATGAAACGCGACAGGGTCTCATCAACAGGCTATGCGATGTACACTTCTCTGTCAGTCGGTATGGATGCACCTTCAAACCGTCAGGAATGGAATCACTGCACTCATTTTCCATCGCCAACCCATGCTATGCTTATTTTCCTGAGCGGTGGAAGGGAGCCTGCCGATCAATTAGATGCTGAATGGAACGAGTGGTTGGAAGAGAGAAAAATTCAGCAGTTAAGTTCATGTGAACTATAGCAGGGTCGACACCGACTAATTTTTGAGTGGCTCTGGGTACAAATCCAGGTCACTGTGGGTAATGCTGCAAACTCGTTCCCTCTCTGCATTCTGCGTGGGTTCAATTAACAACAACCTAATCCCAGAGATTGTCTATACTAAAGTGGAAGACAGAAAGTTGCCATGTTTTGCCTATTTGTACTATGAGTGCCCTTATGCCCTGATGTGTAAGCGATGGCATCACGTTAAATAAACAGAAGCAATGCCTCATAAGTTTAGTCATCTCCCGTTATTAGGTGTACTACAACACTCCTCAAGTGCGTATTCGCATGACCAACTATGCAAATCAGCCATTGCCAGAGCCTTAATAATGTACCTTTTACATCTATTAGGCGACTGAGGTACTTTAAAGAGGATGATACATACTTCGAACTCGGAGTAAGGTAGGAAATTAGAGAACTGTTGCTTAAGGTGCCAAGTCAGGTTCTTATGATCAACGCAGGCTGTAAAAACGCAAACAAAATCCCATATTTCTTCACTTTTGCCATCCTTCAACAGAATATGGAAAGCTCATCCAATACGCGTCATGTTACGCTATGCACTTATCTCAGTCGAAGAAACCACACCACTGTCAACGCCAAGGATATTGCTGAGGGTAGCATTCAACACCAAGGAGGACAATGCACCACTTTCGCTTTCGAGAGAGCTAATGAAAAGATTTGTAAAGTCAAAACCGGTCCTCTACCACTGGCGTGCTTTGAGACGTCAAAAGGCAATCTGTCACAAACTACCCGTGTTTCGATGAGGTAGAGAAGGGATCACAAACAGGTTCCCACTGCTGCCGTTTTAATGCCTATTTGCGCAATATGTAGCGTCTGTTAACTACTAAGATCAGTATGTAAAAAGTACTCTCGAAACACGCTTTTCCACGTAGGGAACATCAAAATACAGCTTACATTAAAACTGCAGAAGAAACACTAGCTGGAATAAAAATGATGCTTATTCTTGATGGCTGCAATACACACTACAACAAATGGGAGAAAGAGCAAAAAGGCATAAAAGGACATGATTTTACTCAAACCGCTGCTAATAAATGCACTGAAACATTGTCGCGCCCTCCACTTTGGCCTTGGCTGCTGCCTTCACTATTGGCAGTGGCGATTTGCAACGCGACCCACTGAAACGCCCATCTCGTTGGCGGAGACGCCACACTCTCCACCAATTGCATGTGCCAGAACTAACCGAAGATTCTTCACTCCTACGGGAAATACTATCAACGAGTCTATGGAGAGTGTTCACGAGACAAACAAAGTGACTATGGGTAGACATCGATTCCTCAATTTGTCCCAAAGCAACATCCAGGGTGAGCAGCATCGGAGGGCGAAGCGTCACAGCAGAGGCGATGTTAATGATACTAGTCAGGAGACACCTCAAGTGATGCCACTCTCTGCGTTCGACATGGCATTGCATGTTAGAATTCATCATTTACACCACTCCGTCAAATGCGCGAATGGAGGCAGTCTCAAGGGAGCTAAGGTGATATGTTTCTTCTCCCAAGTTACTGGTGTCAAAATGGATGTTAATGTCAGATAGGCGAACAAGAGATTGCAAAATTCGCCAGGTGGTAAGCAATTTTTAAATGGGTGCGTTTCATACTTTAAGTCCCATTCACAAAGTGTTTTTTAAGGGGCTGAAGGATACGCAAATCATTTATCTGACGTCCGATCGCCAAAATGTGGATGGGTCTGTTGCCATGAGACAAATCTTGGTAAGGACGATGTGCGCAGGATTGGCGATCCTCATGATAGTGTCGTATGGCTCTGCAAAGGATCGCTGCCTCCGACTCCGTCTCTGACTCTGTCATTGCAAATATTGAATGCAGCATGAGATAAAGTTTCGTGTCCACCCACTCTAGCTGTCTTATGTAATCGCGTAAAATGCCTTTGATGGTGAGGGAATTGAGATCGCACTTCATGTTGGGTATAGCCACTAACAAATTGACGATGTCTGGGCCACTGAGGTATTTACAAATGTTGATTCTCAAAGACATGTGCGAATTCATGTCTTTATGGGAATGTAAAAAATTTTAGGATTAATTTACCAACTAAAACATTAATAACTTCATGGCCTAATTTACCAATGGGCCAGCAAACGGTTTCCTACCTGACACGTTATCGGTCAGAATGTTTGGTCGACTGCAAGGATGGAGGTGAATGGGGAAATCAGAGGATGCGCGCATTTACTAAGGACTTACAAACAGGGTAAAAAATATGCTTTCCTACCCCTTTCTGTGATGTGCCAGCCCATCTAATCATCAAAGACAAAATACCGACCTATAGACGAGGCGAGCAAATAGAGTACAAAGATGGAGGTGAATGGGGAGATCAGAAGATGCGCGCATTTACTAAGGACTTACAAACAGGGTGGAGCATATGCTTTCCTACCCCTTTCTGTGATGTGCCAGCCCATCTAATCATCAAAGACAAAATACCGACCTATAGACGAGGCGAGCAAATAGAGGGTAAATTTTTGTACATTCATACAGAACAATACAAGCGCATGCATACCGAATAAACTTGTATTGCCGACTACAGGGAAAGTGCGAAAGTCCTCTCCATTTCCGAATTGGATTAAGAATATAAACCATCTTAAAGTACAGAAGATGCACATAGGCACTAAGGCAAGTAACAGCTTATCTGCATCACGAATCGCGTCCTCATTCTAGAGAGTGCAAGGGGAGGAGGGACAAAATAAGTGGGGTCTAAAACTGGCTGAAGCGGTGAGGAGTACCGGCAAAGGCAGTAGTACTAATGCTGTGAATGGATAGATACGACTGTTGTAAAGTACAGAACAGTCAACTCAGCTTTTATCCTTGTACATGGTACAAATTATGACCAATCGATGCACTGAGTTAAACGAACAAGTGGCCAATGGATGGTGAGGTGGGGATAATGGAGGGTGAATGGGACTTAGTGATGTGGCATTGGCGATAAATGGTACAGAGAGGAAAAGAAGCAAATCTAGCTTTGGAGGTTGTGAAGGTGAGGAAATGGAATACTAGGCGGAAGAAGGATTAATTGTGGTCTTGCTTAAATTAAACAATTTAAATCGAAGAAGCGTAGTGGCGCACAACGAAGGACGTATTGCTTTATAAAAACTGAAGAAGTGACTAGAGAGGAATAACTCACACATTTTGTAATTTGGTACCTTTTGTGGCTTTGCAATTTTCTTTATTTGTCCATCTATTTACTCATTACTTATTCAGCCTTTGCACATGAAAGTGCCATAAACGCGACGCAAGAACTTGCTCAGAGTTGTACCAGTGTTTAACAAAACCACTTAATTTTGAAACTGCATGTATTAATGCAGCCAACTTTTATTCCTTGTCGCCTTATTTCGCTTCTGTTTTGACAAATTTTGATGTATTTTAGACATGTTGTTTTTCCTCTTATTGAATAATCAAGCTTTAACTGATTTGTAATGCGTCATAATTTCTGTGATCCTAATGGCTTTAATAAATAACTGAGGAAATTGCTAGTGCACCAACGTCCATCAGATGCTGATTTATCTCTTTAACAAGAATGTAAGGAGTTGAATAACATTACAAGGCAGTTTCGCGCGTTGCCATTAGAGATTTTATGCGAATTCCCACATTAAAATTTAATTATAGCTGCTGTAAAACAATAACTAGCTAAGGTTTATTGGCTACACCATAGTGGGTCATTAAATGCTGCCTGCTAAGAGTGATTTTAAAGATGTCTTATGCACTAACTATTCGAGCTGAGCAATATTTTGCCACACGCTGCTTACTCATGAAGTACAGCTCTAATGATAACTAGTGCAATGATTATCTGACAGGAGATAATGTGAATAATTGGCCTATTTCGTTTGTACTTATTCTATCAACCTTTTTTCAATAAAGTTGGTTTTTAAATGGCTTATTAACTTGTCTAATAATGTGTATACGCACACTACAAATATACGTATAGAGGGCGCAGCGTTGTTTGCCTCTCAGCGTGATTCAAGTAACTGCAGTGTGTCCTTTCGGATACCAAAGATTCGAACCACTTTAACGCCATCAACATGACCTGTTTAACAAGCAGGACTTTTAGGTTGATGATCCTATTTGTCATGGGTAGGGTGGCAGGGAGGGTACGATGCATACGCGCATGCGTGTGTGAAAAACAGCTCGACGTTAAGGATTGTGCAAAATTTGATGCAAAAGTTCTGCATATTTATCGTCTTGATTAAACTTAATTCTACAATGTGTGTCGGAGCAACTAAATTATGCCTGTGCATGGTGTTGGCTGACCAGGATAAGGTAAGCATAGGCGTGGCACCCTCAAATGTGTACAACAGTCAAGCATGCAATAAAAATATTTGATTTCTTGATAATGAACATTTTCTGGAATGTTGGGAGTTTCAGCATCACTGGCACTAATGATAGTACATGCTTCGGCAAATTGAATGCATAATTAGCTCTAAGTGTCAGTTTCACTTTAGTCCTTGAAAGCCTGTTCGCGTGTTTGATAATCATCAGCCTGCTTTAGGGAGGGAAGCGAAAGGGAGGCAAGAAAATAGATAATTCGCAGGGCAAATTACTTTGATTTGCTTACTTACTCTTTTGGTAGTCATGTTTTTTCGTATCAAGGCGGCTGGATCTGCTTTGTCTCTGGATACGAGGTCGAAGTGTGTCTACTGAAATCCATTTTCAGTAAACCCACTTTGCGTACAATGCAAAATTTTTAGTGTGCGCTGATGGGACCTTCGTCTCGAGATTGTCACTCCTTCACATCTGCATCCGCTTTATTCCTATAAAAATGCCTTCTCAAACCTTGATAATAATGTACAAATAAAGGTGTACAAGATTGGATGCTATATGTGTTCACATCTCACCACCTTAGCATTTATTTCATCAACAACGGCGCTATGACTTGTATTGCTTGCTCAATGGAGAGCTGACATTGCGAACCTCGAAAGCGTGCTTATTTAAAGGCAGAAGATGTACTTTCGGTCGTGTGTTACACGAGGTTGCAGAGAGTATTCAGCCATGATAAAGAAGTTCGGATGCAAATGTATTCTGGAGCCACTGCTTAACTAAAGCTAGTGTGGTGCTATTGTTCTCTGGGCCAACAGACACGACACTGCAATAGACCACGCGACACGTTACACAGGACACGTGTCACCGATCGATTCAGCACATGCGATGGAGTAGAGATAAATCACATTAACGCTACACATGCCGTTACTCGTGATTCTCTGGACTGTTGTCTTCTCCACGACTCTGTCTTAGCACTATGTGCCCTTTTGTTTCTTCATCGCTCCTCCCTTCTTCGTTCTAAGAACGTCAATGGACCAAAGCATAGAGGGGAAGGCGGAATTCGCAGAAGTAAAGAGTGCGTCATGACACCCCTCTCTCTATTTGTCTATCAAATTATTTGCTTTTACTTTCTTTTCCTTTATTTTTATCTATCAGTCCAACAATAAATCAAATGATGGCATCCTCAGTTTGACCCATCAATAGAAGTCTTTGTGCCAACAACAAGCATTCGAGCCTAAGAATAATAATAATAACGCAAATGCAGACGGATGATCAAATGTATGAATAGTTGGTTTGTTGGAAGTATCAATGAAATTAAGAAAATAATGTCACACTGTGACATGTCCCAAATCAAATCGCAAACTCTGTGCAGGCATTTGAACTTAACAGCGTTTTGTTGAACTCTGTTGGACTCTGCCCTTTCCACTCCATTCCATTTGTTTGCATTATTCTACTCCTTTGTCCCTCTTAGCTGAACAACTCTCGCCTTCGCTTTAGCCGGACAGGTCGAGCCACCTCCGCTCTTCTCTCTAGTTAGGAGCTAGCAAGTTCGAAGGCGCAGAAGTAGAAATACCCACCAACAGACTAGTTTGCAAGTTCCGTAGTTTTATTTAAGGGTGAGTTGCTTATCCCCTTAAACACACTTGCTTTGATCATCTTAGCACATCTTTATAATTTAAGTTGTTGATACGAATTAAATGGCAGATTCGCAGGATCTAACTACATGCTTCCAGTAGCTTGCCCACTGCAGATATACTGTAGTAAGCTAAGCTTAACCAAACCAGGTTAGAAAAGGCATAGCTAGGCCGGACTAGACTCAGCTATCCACCCTAGCATACAAATTTCATTGATTCTTTTCCATTCCAACATTCTAGTAATGATCTATTCGCCTCCCACAATTCAAAAAAAGACTTAGGGGTCAAAGATGCTCTAAAATTCGCCCCTCAGTTATTAGGATTATAAAGGAAATACATAGGGATTATTGACACCTTTGGACCGGGCAATGAGATTTAATCACCCACGCCTCCTAGTTTTCTCGCAGGTTCCACTCTAGCACTGCCACCCTGTCTCATTCTTCTCCCACTTTCCTTGCGGTTTTTGGAAACAATGAGCCTCACATAATGCGCGACTGCGCTCCACCACACCTTGCTTATCTACTTTGCCTAACTGTTAACAGATTCGCGGATGCACCATCATGCACCCACCTTTCTTCAGTGCATTTCAGTGAGGTCAGAATTAGTTATTCCATCATCCCTCTTTTTCTTTTCTTACCTTGACATTCCTCTTGTCTCCCCCTGTTCCCTAGTTAGTCTTCATTGATGCTATTTTGGTGAGTGTCCATGTCTTTTGCCCATTATGTGTTTGCACCTTTTCCTTACTGCCTTCATTGGTCATGTCTTGTGCTATTTTTAATGCTGAGAGCAAGTCAGACTGCACTAAGCTTTAGTGATGACTGCATCTTATCTTACTGCCTCCTGCTCCGTTCTATGCCAGTGCGCATGTTTCCTATTTCCTTTAACTACTATTTTAGCCCATCCCAAGTCCCACCTATTAAGTACTCATTAGCATTGTGCTCTCGAAACCGAAGTCAAGCAAGTCGATTAATTGTAAGTTCGTGTTTTGCATTCCAGGCTGGCTTCTACTTGACGCATTACAATGTCCATCCTTTGTTCTTTGGAAGACCTGCATGCATTGTCTATTATGGAAACGCATAAAATGTTCACCCATTTCTCCAGCCGTTATTACAAGTGCACTGTAGAGCGCAAATGCACACTCACCTTAGAAGTGGAAGAAGAAAAATTCCAATTCATTATGCTTTTATACGAAGGTGAAAACAATCATTTTGTATGATGCAACTGATTGAGGTACCTGCAAGACACAAATGGAATGGAGACCCAGTCTGCAATCTGCGCTAGCTAGCTTGTATATTTTTTGGTTAAAACCAAGTAAGCGCAATTCTTCAACTTTTGCAATTTTAATTCCCAATTTAATCACATAAGTGAATGTGGAGACTGTGCTTTGTATTCGGTGGAAAGTAGGTTGGTTGCTATCACTACTTCTGTGCCATTTCCATTGTTAGGTGCAAAAGAGGATCTTTCTTGTCCATCCTGTGCATCAGAGTGCATGCATGTGCCATCCTTTACCAAAAGCTAGCATGTTATTGGTCTAAACTGTTAGTGAGGTTAGATGTGATGGCCTGGAAAGGTGCTCATTGGCTAATCAGGACAACGTCACCGCACCGGCGCAATCCTTACAATCCCATTATCTGTACTTCCATCTCAATGAAAAGTCTGGAGGGTAGGAGACTGAGGTTGTTCTGCCTGTCGCGGTTTTACTTTATCTAATGAGCTACCTAACCATTTAGCCTTGAGAAATGATACCACTGAAATCCACCTTTACCCTTCTCCGTGGCTTCCAGTACTCCCACGTGGGTGAAAAATTAGAACAAATGAAGACAGATTACTCGATTGTAAAAAGTTTACTAGCATAGCATCACCACACAAATATTCGCTTCCTCATTTCCCTTCCCCAATGTGGGAATTAGGTGTCTGAAGTACCACGAACGCTGCATCTTGAACCTCCCCTCCCGCATTCTCCTCACTCTCTGGGCTAGTTCCAAAAATACAACTACTTTGACTCACGCGCACCAGTGTAGTGGACAATGACGGTGACTGGACTGCAGCGATGCACACCTGTTCTCCTCTTAACCACTAGCAACCCCAATGCCAGGTGCACTTTTAACGAAGTCAGCCAGTGCGAGGTATTAACGAGGTTGAAGCACTTGTATTTTAATCTATGCTCTTTACTTTGCCTCGCATTGCATTTGATCGATGCTGTTGATCTAAAATTTGTTACGCAGATGTGGAATGGTAACGAGAGTAAATGGAACGTTTATTCTCAGCCCTCGACCTCCCCAACTCGCCCATATTTCCCCACTCTATGGGAAGTTTAACTACAAGTTGTATGTGAATTGGATTAGTGTTTCCCTCTCCTACAGCCATCAAATTAATGAATTTTAACGAGCTTTTTAACGTAAATCCAATGAGGGGCAAGAATGACCTTGTGGTTGGAATATTTTCTGCTGTCTGATTTATCCTCCCTGACATTCTCACCGATATCAACCCTCAATCCTCAATTTTTTATGTCGGGTGTCATTTTTAGCGTTTGTTAAATAGAACGCTTCCATTATTAGATTTCATTTTTAGCGTTTGTTAAATAAAACCCTTCCATTATTAACTCATTACGGACTCATGCATCATGCATGCGTCATGCATGTGTGGCACAATCCTTGTCGGCGCAAGCCAAATGCTGCAAGGGGGTTGGATTGACTCCAAGGACACTTTTGGGCAACGCTTGCTGTTGTTAAGCGATAGTGGTCGATGGGCCTATGAAACCCTGCTGGTGGACGCGTCAAGAAAATTTGTAATGAGGCAGCCATGGCAACAGCTTTTCCTTCCATGTAGCTTTGATGACGGCCTATTGGTGTAGCCCTTGTTATCCTGAAGAATGTTTGCGAATTCATCATCACACTAGTCTGTTCTGATGCCGTCTTCCATAAAAAGTCATTCTACTTCACTAGGAACAAATGTGCCGACGTTCCATTATGCTGTCCTCGTTTCGCCCTTAGTGCCAAAAGGAGGCATTTTAGTATAGAGCTAGAGCCGATGGCATGGCTGGAACATCGTAGCAAACGGCCAGTTCATGTGCGTCAAACCGACTGGCGTGTGATAGTGCTACCGCCCATGAAAATTGGCGCCTCAGTGTCCATATGCGGGAGCAGTGTAAATAGTGCATCGGGTGACTACGCGCCTTGTGTAGTGATGCTTCGACTGATGAATTGACAGACGATGAAGCGTTAGGCGCCTTTCCAGTTGCAACCTGTGATGGCGATTTTTGAGTTGCACGCTACTGTAATTGTGTAACACTCGCCGTACCTGTGCCCATCATCTGTCTTCCGCATCCTATATTTTGGTGGAATCTGATTATTGAGGTTCGCGCTTGTCTGTTTTACTAAATGGGTTTGAAGGCACATTAAAAGGGGTGCTTCAAGTGATGGATGGCCTAGTGATGCATCTGACACCACGTAAGCGATGTCGACAGGAAAATTTGTCAGTACACCATTGCCCTGACTGAAAGTGGAGGAATCCGTCTTAGTCAGCTTCGTCACGAGGCAGTTATTGACACGACCAAACATTTCACGCATTAGCCAAATATTCCCAGAAATAAATACCAAGTCTGCAGGGTGATTACTATCACTGTCGGGAGGAGCTATGAGACATTTCCACCTTTCAAATGTTTCTACCGCGGCAGGACTGCCCCACTAGCGCTCTGTCATTCAAGTCTCCTACAGGAGAGTATAGACTTCTAAATGCTCAGGTTTTACACCTTAGCACTCTCATCGGTACCTTTCACTATTGCCATTGATGTTTGAACACCTTAATGTCACAGTTGTTACGACAAGACCCCATTCTATGCGAAAACTCATAAGCCATAGTACAAGTTAGACATGAACAGCCTCCTATTACACGCGAGGTAATAAAAGCGACAAACATCGAAATAGCTAAAAGCCACTCTTCCTTTTTACCCCTCGAAATGAATCAGTCGGATGCCTAAGTGTAATAAGTGTGCATGAGTGTGTGGGAAACTAGCTCAATGTACCGATTTCTAATGGCTAAATACATGCCATGCCTGCAACTAGACACCGACTTCGGGACACTTTAGCCGACACTAGGTCTGCAAATGTCTGTCCATCTCCGTCTCCGTCCATGAGCACAATCTGTCTCCCCTTTGCCTACTCAATGATATTCCTCCCTCACCCGGAGGGGAGCGCAGGCCAGTAGAGGGGCGCAAGAGAGAGACAGAGACTCTCAATGGTGGGGCACACGATTCTTAGTCTGCATTTCTTTTGTCCTTTAAGATATACTCGACACTGGTTGGAGGAGGAGGTCCTCGATCCGAACGAATATCCTCCGCAGTGGCATTTGTACAAGTCATGGATTCAGGCACCTGACAGCTAGTATTCTGGCATGAACTTTGAAAGCCAGAGGAGTCTAAGACTCCACGATGTGACGAGGAATTACAGGATTTGGGTGAACGTGCACAAGCTTCAATATTTCACTCTGCTGCCAATATGATGGATATTAAATCGGCTAGCTTCAGAGAGGAATGTCCTTTACGGGTGATTGATTGTACCTATTCCACTTGACTCATTAACAGTTGTGTCGGTAGGAATTAAAAGCCTAAAGTAGTAACTTTAAAACATTAGTTGCACTTTTTCTTAAATTCTGCTTTCTAATGGGTTTTTGATTTTGTTTGTTTGCGATTGAAAACCTTTTCCAGTCGAATTGTAAAGCATCTTTGCAACGTTTTTGGCGGCTGTGCTGAGTCAACCTGGAAGTGCATATATCTGCACCAGGGGTCACACAAGTAAAAAAACAGCACCTTTATATGCAAAATCGCTCTTAGAACACCAAGACAAGTGTTTTGCTAAACGAAGGCATACAACTTTTCTTCAAATTATACCAGCGAGGGTAGCTAAATTTGCAATATGCTGATGCTTTGGTGATGACGCCTCCAAGGCTGGTCACGAGTGTCAAAGCACCGAGTATTTTAATGACGCCTCCAAGGCTGGTCACGAGTGTCAAAGCACCGAGTAAATCTGCCTCAATGTCACCAGGGGCTTGAGTACCTAATAACAACACGCATTAATGGGCGTAAGGGTACGCCAGAACATGAGAAGATCATTTACACATCTGTGGTTTCTTCAGCCATTGTTAATATTCTCTCTGGAGTTATTATTTGGTCTAAATCCTTTCAAATTAGCCTAGAGATCCTTAACTACACTCTGGGAATTTCGCAGTCGATATCTTACATGCAGTCCCTGCCTTGATTTAGTAGGTCATAAGGATGGTTTGCTGTTAATGTACGGAAGAGCTTGGAGCACATTGCCATTTCTGGGAAAGCATCCCACCTACGGAGATTGTCTGAGTCTGACTAAGGCAAACTACTCTTTTCGTAGTGTGTCGAGACAACCAAGTCCTACTCCCAACTTCAGAGGTATAAGTAAGAATTCGCTGTAAAATGTCAACCCGTGCCGTCTCCAACTCAGACTCTCCATAAAACACCAACCTCCCATTCTCTTATTCAAAAGACGTCAAAGGGCCAAAAGAGATAGAAATCGTAAAAAGAAGAGATAAATTATGCCACCTTCTTTTCCGTCATCCCTGATTCATCTTCTCCTCATTTTTCCTTGTCACATTCACGTGCATAGCTTTAGCGTGTTTCACTTACCAAGGTAAACTATGGGTAGCGTCTTCAAGTGTGCCATTCAATAGAAGGACATTACTTCGACAAAATTCATCCCTAAATGTCTTACCTACGTATCTGACCAGAACAATAGGTAATGGAGTGAATTTTAGGAACATGTGAAAGAAACGGGGAAGAAAATAAGGAAGTTGGTGTCAGAACACCGTGCAGAGGCATCCGACGATGACCTCTACCTCCCCTCTTTTCCACTTCCCTACTGTAAACCTCCCATCTTCGCTTCTCACCTAAATAATCTTTCGTCCTTTCAGCTAAGCAAGTATGTTCCTATCGCTGCACCGGAGAGGTGCAATCAGTACCATTGTCTGCTTTAGTGCAAGGTAGAAACTGGTCTGCGACACGCCTCCGCAAGTTTAGTAGCAATTAGTCACCAATGTCTTCACGCAATCCATGTCTTGCATTACTGAAGCTGTTTCTTGACACCTAGAAGCCGTTTGTCCTAAAAGGAACCACCAGAGGTAAAACCCGAAGAAAAACAGTCTTGGCAGGGTAGCAATTTGGGTCAAAGCATATAAGTAACGGTGGTCCTTCATATTTACTTCTGCCCCCCTTGTATACATTACGATGCACAAAAATTGGCCAAGGTAAAAATGTACAAAGGTGAGTGATGGTTGCTCTCACAAGACCGCATGCATGATGTGCTGTCCGAAACACTTTTGTAAGGCAGTCCTCTAGTATTTATCCTTCTTTGCAATGTCGTTCTTACCATTCTGTCATTTGCCAGCGTCTCCCTCCTACTTTGTTTTCCTTTTGCCTCCGGTCCTCCATCGTTTCTCTCTTGATCTTTGAGGCACGCCCATACTTGAACTTCTACGTTCTAGGGATGTTAGGGGGCCAAAAGAGGTAGACGTAGTGGGAATGATGAATAGGCTATACTATCAAATCCTCCCCTCTCAATTCCTTGTGCTATCCTCTCCTCATCCTTCCTTAATTGTTTGTGTATAACATTCCAATGCTATCACATTCAGTATCCAGTATAAATCACATAGAGGGTAAAAGTACACTTGTCACCTTTGACTGTGCCAATGAAAAAATCAATTTCATTTCAGTAAGTCGATTCTCATGTATTTTACTTGGCCACTTGGCTAGATGTGTGGGTTAAGAACAGGTGGCAGAAAGAGGAGAAAAACAGGGCAAGCTGCATCATTGTATTGAGCAGAGTCAACCTACATTACCCATTTTCAATCCTCTTTTCTCCTTTCTCACCCTCTATCCTTCCAAACTCACAACTTCCTCCTTCCTCGCCTCTGTCCCAATCATTCCTTTGTCTTTTCAGCTAAAAATCTTTGTTACTTCGCTCATCTCAAAGAAACGCATTAACAGATTTCGCCTTTGGTAATGCAAGGCAACAAATTGCCTTTGCAAATAGTTAGGGATACTCATCAAAAACGCACCTTCGTTACATTGATTGCCACCTTTAGGGATAACTCGCCGATTTCTTGATCCCACAGTGTATGCTTGACCCGATTCCTCATATCGCCTCTTCCGGATANAACTTCCTCCTTCCTCGCCTCTGTCCCAATCATTCCTTTGTCTTTTCAGCTAAAAATCTTTGTTACTTCGCTCATCTCAAAGAAACGCATTAACAGATTTCGCCTTTGGTAATGCAAGGCAACAAATTGCCTTTGCAAATAGTTAGGGATACTCATCAAAAACGCACCTTCGTTACATTGATTGCCACCTTTAGGGATAACTCGCCGATTTCTTGATCCCACAGTGTATGCTTGACCCGATTCCTCATATCGCCTCTTCCGGATATAGTTATTTAGCTAAAAAAGAGGAGGACACTACAGCACTTTGATTGCGACTTCCACAATCATCAAAAATTTAATCCGTCATTTGGTTCGTCACTTGCCAATAGCAATGCATCGCCCTGATTGACAGACTTCTTTGCCTGCATCTGCGCAGGCATCATGAAACGTTGGCGACGCGAGCGACAAATCGCCTCAATCTGCCACGGGAGTATTTGCCAGCTTCATGTGCCGTGCTCACATCAATACAAAATAAGATAAAAAGCAGAGAAGCCAAAGGAAAGGGGAAGCAATGGAAAGGAGTGAAGTGAGTTGGTCTTCAGCACCTTACCCCTAAAGGTTGATATAGAGATAACAAAGGCACATTTCTTATGCACATCCCTAATCCTGTGTTTGGGCAAATTTTGCCTTGCATTACCGAAGGCAAAAGCACCATACGCATTGCTTTGGTAGGAGCGAAGTGACAAGAATTTTCTGCTGGTGGAGATAAGGGAATGACAAATCCTGGGTGTGGAAGAAGGGATGGTGGAATTGAAGTAAAAAGGATTAAAAACGGACACCGTAGGATGGCTCTGAACAGTGCCGTCATGCAGCATCCTTTATTTCTTTCCTTCCTTCTAACTACCTATTCGTAGACTGATTCACTTACCCTCTCATCTTGTCATGTGACTGCGTACAATATGAAGGAATCAAATTATTAAAGTTAGAATTCTTTTCGGGTGGCACGTTCAAAGAGGTCAGTCACAGCTTCCCCTATCTATGCGATTTACACCGCATGGTAGATGTGATAATGTTGAATTGACGCATGTGAGAGATTTGAGAAGGAAAGAGGGCGAGTTATGACAGAGAAAGAAGAGAGGGACCGTGATCACAGCTTACCCTTAAGCTCCACGATGTTTGCCGGTTTCAAATCCCTACGTGTCTGCAATGGCGGAGTGGAGGGTTCGGTTTGACGAGGAGATGGAGAGTTACGCGATGGAAGCGGAGGATTGAAAGAAGGCCTTTTGTTTTTCCATCCATTATCCAGTCCTACATTTACTTTTTGCTTGTATCAATTATGCAATGCTTATGTGTATTAGGAGAGTTTAAAGATAAGCGAATCTGGTAGCGGCGTCAAAATATACGGCAAGTAGCTTGCAGATTTGAAGCATAAATGAGGTTATGGGGGGAGCAATAAGGCAACGCTTGAATTTCGTGTTATGCAGGTGACTTTCCTACATTTTGGCAGCCAACATTACCGACAGCTGTGCAGATACAGATCAATTACTAAAGCGTCAGGAAGCGGTAGTTGTGGGGTTCTAGGTCTGTGAGGAACTTGCATCTTCTAACGCAGTACCGCAGGCTGGACGCAGCCTGACGCAAAAATGCTGCCTTAACTGCTGCTATTCAGGCTGCCTTAGTGGTGATTTAGAGCCTTCACCGGACCCGGCCCATCACCATGAAATCAAAGGCGAGAGCGGCTGAGTTCCTGGTAAAGACTGCTGTAGTCTGCCCCAAACATTTGCAAGCTTTTACTGCTCTCTTAATTACCCACTTACCTTGTCAAATACTCAGGTGCAGCAAAGGACGCCTAATTTAAGACCTGCATTTGGGCTAGTGTCTTGATACTGCTTTACTGGCAAAATCCGCTGGTTTTTAGTTGTTGGTAGGACCATGACGCACCTTCAATTGACAGTCTGCATTTTATCCGCTTCCTTTCATGATGGTCAGTTCCGTTGCTTACTTTCCGGTGGTGATTGGCATTTTTGGTTGTTCATATGCACCTTTTATTTCAGCTCTTATTAATTTCGTAGCATTGCGGCACAGCTCCCAGTGCTGATCATGCAGCAGTCTTTGTAGCAGTACGCTTAAAACACCGAGTCGATAACAAACAATGATGTAAAAGTGGGTATCTTCAATCTTTTCACTTCAGCTCAAAGCAACGAATAGGCCACAGAATTAATAAAAGCCGCCTCTTTTTTTAACATTCTGTGTTCGTTGGAGATCAGCAACGTAGCAGATAAATAAATCTGGCGTCTATTTTAATGTTCAGATGAAGTAGAGTGGAGGCAAGTGATTGCAGGAACCAGATGGCCGCAATCCGGATCGATTTCAGCCACGGGAAAATCTCTGCCATTTTGCACAGAATGCTTAGGCCTCGTGGCCTGAGAATGGGTTCCTCTGCAAATTGAATGAGTTCAGAGCATCGCTGGAGGTTCGCGCACAATTCACTGCATATCGATTTCCCGAGTAGTAATGTCATGAGGGTTCAAAGCCACTGATAGCCCCTATTTCCATTATCTCTATCTATACCTCACCACTCCCTCCGCCTCCTCCGCCTTATTCCTCTGCTCATTTCTGCTCCCATACACGTTCCCTATCGTGCCATAACCCTCAGTACTGCCAATTTCTATCTCCCTCTAGTCGTTTATCTGGTTTAGTTTTCACGTACTTAAACTACTATCATCCCCAAATACACCCACACTAAAATATAATGCATACAATTGAGCATTTTAGGTGTGTGTCTATCTGAGTAGTCATCTTCACCACTGGATCAAGTATCCACAAGTCAAGCGCGTACCGATGATCGTATTAATAGGTCCATGCCAACTGTCTTTGGGTGAGTACTTGGGGCCTAACCTGAATTCGGCAATTAATTAGCCACATTATGCAGCTCATTGCAGAATAGTTCATAACTCACCACAACATAATTTGAGTTCTCCTGATGGTCATAGCGATTTCCTGTGTAGAGGTTGTCGCTGAATTACGTAGATTTTTCCAACAAAATGAATAAATAATTGCAAAAATGATTGTAATAAGGCAGAGATGTAATTTAGGGGCTATAATGATGCGGAGGACAGTGGCTGTGATAGACTCGGTGCAGCTCATCACAACAGCTGAACTGTGCAGATTATGAAAGCAAGTGGAGTTCATGACGTCCAACCAGTCATGTGGGAAATCAATTAGCACCTTTACATAGCGAATCTTACGTTTTCGCAATCACACTCAGCGGAACTAACGCGACATGCTTACTTATAATGCTATACTTGCAACTGTCCTATACGCAGCGTGGAGTTGGATTCGCTTACTTCCTGTGTTTTGCTGCTCAGTTGCAACAACTCTAGCACTTGGTGTGTTGATTGGGGTCGATGCTACTCTATGTCCATAGTCGAAACGCCAGGGTCGACTAAGAAAGCTGTGCACTTCCTCGTACCACTCTACGTTTCGGTGCCAGTGGATCGAGTTTTGACGCACCGCCATGCTATGATTACAATTT
>LWMK02000868.1:4750-22532 GCA_001693075.2 Taenia saginata
GCATGCCACACTGTAATGCAGATGGAATGGGAGTGGCCACCATCGACTACAAAGCTGAAAAGAATTAGTGTAACTCAACCGCATTATTTCGTTCTTGAGCAGGATTTTGGCGACTTTTAGCAAGAATTGCAGGAAAATTTGATTCAGATGGGGAGCAAAGGCGAGGGACAGAGGAATCAAAAGAGACGCTAGACCAAAGATGAAAGACAACTAAATGACTAGTGTTAAACCAAGTGAGAACAGCAAGGCACACTGTATTTGTCGGTTCATGCATTCAAATTTGTGCCCGTGCTACTACTTTCAAGTAAATAGTAGGTAAGGCCGATGTAGTTAGCAACGAGTTTGGATTCGAATCAATGGAAGAAGAGATGGAATTTTATAAACAGGAGTAATAGGAGCAAAGTTCATTTACTTACACTGCTCTAATCATACCGCATCATAAAACAACTGTACTAGGTCTTACTTGAACCTAATTTTGAAACACCGAGCAGGCTGGGAATCCTGTTTGTGATCTTGTCCAAGTGACAGCACTCACATCTCTGATCACAACGCAGAAAAAAGGGCTCTTATATAAGGATATTTTTTTATTTCAGCACCTAGGGCAATCAAATCGTCGTTTCTTGTAACTTCCTCAAAATTATTTTTTGGCAAACCCAATCTGATATGTCGCTGCGCTTTGTAATGTGGATATCATTGCCTTGGACGTGCCGTCTTCGCCAGTTTATTGGTGCAGCCAACGTGTGGAAGCCATGCAGGAAGTCGAGTTTCTCCGCATACCGCATGAAGAGGCCTATCCAAATTCACTTCTTCCCTTTCACATCATCAATGCTCACAACTCCGAATGTTTGTTTGGGCGATAAGGTCCTTGCCATGATTTGCAGTTCGGTCGCAATGCTAAAAAACGTTCTCTGGAAACAGAGAAGGCTCAAGTGTTCAGAAAGTGCATTCTAATGCAGAATGTCTTTCCCATAGAATTCGAAATTTATTCAAGAGTCTTGCTTTTAATTCTTAACTGCATTCTTCCTTTTGACTCTGTTTTACACCATAGGAGCGATCCCACTCTTACACTTTGCAGTATGAAAGCACTGATCAACCAGCTTTCTAGAGATGCAACCCTATGCCAGTGAATCATGGCAGTAGACTTTACTTATAAAACTGTTTCCTTAGTTTGGTCATGCCAGGCTGCTATTTCCTGACCGTAAAAAGATTTTGCTGCAAAACGGTTTTATTCCCTTTTTCTGTCATTTTAAATGCATATTAGTGCAGAAAGTGACGATGAAGTATGTGACGGACTTGAGGTTTGTCCCTAACATGTAGGGAACCGATTTTCGCCAAAAACAATGACAGCATATAATACGTTACCCTTCTATTGAGTGGCAGAGAACAGTAGCATTCCAAATGAAAGCAAATGACGAAGGATGCTTAGTGAATCGTCTAATGGCTGCCAGCGATTTCATACCTGACTCCTTCGCTTGTAAAGAACTTTAGACATGCAGCAATTTCATACCTGACTCCTTCGCTTGTAAAGAACTTTAGACATGCAGCAATCCTCCATATGGTAGTGTAAATTCTTCTGAAAAAATGGCCATCCAGTTGCTAGTGAGTTCCAAAATGATGCCTGATTATCTTGGCAAAATAGAGCACCGATCTTGGCGTAATCACCGCAAGTTAGGTGAGATGAGAGTGACTGCTACCAGTCGCTACTAAATATTTAGATCAGGTTTGCTTACCAATGTTGCCAATGCAGCATCCTAAGCTGTCTCTTTAATGTAATTGTGGATAACCGTCAGAAAATGCATAGTTTTGACCTACTGTAAAGTTTTGCCTACTAAACACTAAGGCGACGACTATACTTACCCTGTTAGAAACGCAATTGCAGCAATAGTACAATGAATTTGCTGCTTTGGTCATTGCAGCCTAACTTCAGTAAGCTAGAAAGCCACTACGAACTTCAAAGTGCTTATATGTAAGACGGACAAAGCTTCACTTTGGCAATGATGCGTTTTGGGGCGCAAATTTTCTCAAGTATAGAGCCAAAACTGATAACTGTGTATGCCGTTTAGAAAGTTCAACGACTGTCCAAATGTTTGGGCTTGGATTATACAGGGCCCATTTTACTTTCGTCCATAAGGGTTAATTGGAATCCAAGTCTTATGCTGAATGTATTCTCACTTTGACCAATCTAGAGAACGTCAATTATCATAGCCATCGATCAAACCAATTTGTGGAAACGACGCAATAACGCATTGACTTGCCCTTATTTTGAGGCATTACTTGGCTGCTCACATGTAAGTTATCGTGGTTATTATTTGGTGTTCAGTAGCGATTAAATCCATCTGAAAAATCTCATTATCACCATGTCCTCATAAAGCATCTTGCTGTCAGTAGGGTTTGGAGTTACATTGGGATTTGATAAATTCACATTCCTAAAACTCTACACCTAATTGTCTCATCTAATTGCGAACAAATGCCATCTCTACAGGATCTATAAGTAGTGGTCAATTATGAACTGTCATATCATTGGTGTCATTGCAGGCCAAAACCCAGGGCATTGAATGTCATGAAAGGAATGTGAGTGGCAGTTGAACTAAAGTGTACAGCTTTGGAGAAACTTCAAAGAAAACAGAGAGTGCGTCCAAAACCAACTATCTGACCTGAATACCAGAAAAGTGAGGAAAGTGGCAGCAAGGATAGGGGCAAATATGGCTGTGTTGAAGACGCCTGAAAATGTTGCCGAACCTCAAAATTCGAATAAGGCAGTAAGTCCAAAATCCTGGACGCCTGTTATGAATTTGAAGGTTATGGCTCTCAAGAATGAGAAGCAGGCCATCGAGCGATCTGAGAAGACAAAAGAATTGTGTATTGAGCACAGTGCACTGGCCTTGTCTGGGGCCAATAATTATAGATAGTCGACTCTAGCAATCGTGCTGCGATTCAAAATCAGAGTTTTTAGCAGTTTTTGGTCGAATTAGATGTCAAGTATGCACCGGTTCTCTAGGAACTCCATTAGGACCCTGTCTTTAAAAGTAAAATTGAATTGCGCGAAAAATTAAAGATGGAAGCAAAGTAACTGCGACGTAGGTCAGCTTTTTAAAAACACAGAATTATCAATTCTACTGAGGAGTGTTGATTCTGTGTAATAGTGTAGTGATGATGACATTCCCTATTGCCTCATCGCATTGTTAAATACTAATGATGGCTCCGATATGTGAGCCAAGCCACTACATCGGTAAAGGACATTTGCATTAAGAAACTACGGTGAATCCTTTGAATTCCATCTTAATGAAAAATTACATGTTTACATCTAGGTGCGTTTAAAGAAACGGATATGTTAACGACTACTAAAAAACTGCTTCCGTGTATACGGCGTACACCTCTCCATCACCTTGTACAAATGAACCATACCCATGCTGCAGAAATAAGCGTCGAATCACATAACATCTGCCAGCATCACAAACATTTCTCTTTACACTCAGCGAGAATCAACACCTGCGTCTCAGCCAAACAAAAGTGAGCCTAGTGACAAACTTAAATATCATTACCAAGCAATCTAATTGTATTAGCATCATGTAAAGAGAAGACGGCTTTCTCCACATTCTCCTTGTTCACCACTTCTGCCTTTGAAACAATCGTAACCTCGACTTAGACTATGCAATGGTCTTGCAGCAACTTTCTGAGCAACGTTCACTCACCTGATATCCCTGCTCGCGATGTCGTTGCAGGACCTGCCTGTCCAACTGCATTGCAAATGCCTCAACATCGTCTGCGAATCGCTGACGCGGCACCACCAAATGACATCACTCCTGCCCTTTGACCTTTTTAAAACATCTCTAACGCTGGGTCTGATCCGTTTTACTAATAACCTGCATCACTGGACGTCTACCCTCAGCAGTAGCAAATGCTCATGGCTCAAATCCATGTGTGATGATCGGGTAACATGGAGGAAACCGATTTTCGCCAAAAACAATGACAGCAAACATTACGTTACCCTTCCATTGAGTGGCAAAGAACAGTAGCATTCCAAATGAAAGCAAATGACGAGGGATGCTTAGTGATCGTCTAATGGCTGCCAGCGATTTCACACCTCAGTTCCATAAAAGTGTCATAATTTTACCACTTCTATTAAATTTTTCCATGCTGCAGCTGACTCCTTCGCTTGTAAAGAACTTTAGACACGCAGCAATCCTCCATATGGAAGTGTGAATTCTTCTGAAAATAATTGGCTATCCAGTTGCTAGTGAGTTCTAAAGTGATGCCTAATTATCTTGGCATAATAGAGCACCGATCTTGGCGTAATCACCGCAAGTTAGGTGAGATGAGAGTGACTGCCACCAGTCGCAAATTAGAGAAAGGGCTACTAAATCCCGATGGTTTTATCTCATTCTTGCATCTGATTTTTGTGATTTTTTAGCAGAATTTTGTGAGGTGTTGACTCGAGTTGAGAACCAAGACGAGGTGACAGACAGCCAAGTGATTAATGCTTATTGAATGAGCGTTTCCTGTTTCGAAACTTGCAGTTGGGTGTTCTACTTACAATGGCTCGTAAAGCAATTTCATTCCCCACCTTCCGAAATGGGACGTCTGCATAAAACTTGATGTGCCTTTCGGGTGATTCTACATCTTCACTCGTTGCTTCAAGCATTTACCCGAGGAATAGGAAACCATGTTTTACACCTTTGCTTAGCCTCAGCTTGCTAGGCGAGGATTAGGATTTCAGAGCAGAACATATTTTTACCCATACCACTCCTTCCTTTCTTTCTCTTACTCATCTCTACTAACTTGGTAAAATGTTGGTCCACTTGGGATGCATTTCATGGCTTGGCATAACGCCTTCTTACTAGATGGGCACTGGACTGTGGAATGAGGAATGAAGAATATTTTACATTTGTGCTACAGTTCTATCGCATCTGGATTTTGACTTTGCGTGAATCATGGTCAGGGAGGAAGCTTTTAGCCTTAATCTTCATCACCTTACTAAAAGCGAACTAGAAGATCTGTAGTGCTCTTCATTTTCACACTGAGACACCATTATATCTTTGCTGCATGTAGCAGGTCTGGTAGATTTATTGCCACGTGCGATCTTTCATAATCTCATTGTAGATTTGCGAATCATGCAAATCACGCACCACTGCCGTTTGCCATTGATAGTTGCCTCCCAAACTCTCCTCGGTTACCAGGGTGAGATATTGTTCAGTAAAGTTGGGATTAAAGGAGTGGCATTCTTTCTGCCAGGTAAAAACTTCGGTTCTTATAAATTCCTCCAATGTGTCCACTATCCATACTCTGATCGCCCAATAAGTGGTGGATGAGCCACTGCACACTCTGTACTACACGAGTGGTTGAAAGTGACCAATAAGAGAATGAAGCATCTGTTTGGACAAGCTATTTGGTCTATGCAACGCATGGGCTAGCGCTTAGTGCCTTACATCATGGGTATGCAGGTTAAGGCCCTACGTAACCGTGCCCTATCTAGTGTTAGGACAGCTGCTATGCAGAAATACAAGTCAATAATTTTTGTAAAACGAGTAGACGGATTGGATCAAGCAAATTATTTTGGCAAAAATCGAACAGGATTTTAAAGTTTAGAAGTTCCTTTCTTTCACATGTGAGATTTGTCCATTTTGTCACAAGATGTATGTTTAATAAATGCTTCCGGAACAAAGGCCGTGATCAGACGAAACAACTATACAAGGGTATGTGCGTGCAAATAGCAACTGCAGCAAAATGTTACTGTCGAGAAATCGTCTAATAGATTTCAAAGTCTTGCCAATTGCGCAATCCTAACGAAGAAGCATTCTTGATAGGCAGCAACACTGGGCACGCACCACTGGTTCACGACTACGAGGCGGAAGACAGACGGAGCATCTACTCCTCGTCCTACAAGTTTACATCAAACCCTTGCTGCCGCTTAGGCAATTGAAAATGGACAGTGTTTGTGAATGAGGGAAAAAATCACCAGGGATCCTACAGCACTAATTCCTAATTGTTTTGGCGTTTTGTCCAACTGGACAGAAACAGGACCTCTCTCCATGCTGAAATCTCTATCATCTCGTCACGGTCGTCTCACTATGCGAGATTTAATCACATTCGGATGATTTGTGACTCAAACTGCCTTCTCTCAAGTCCCGTTTTCGCCATCGCAGAGATTAGGATGATCCTGAGCATTGAGAAGGGAATATGTTGATGAGGGAGAAGAGCCAATAGACTGAGCAATTTTTTTGGCTGCAAAAGAGATTTTGGGGGTATAAAAGCACTTAAAGGAGATCTAGTCACCAGCTACACTATCATTTATAGGATGTTCGTTTTTTAGGGTAGCTGGATGCAGAATTGTTTATTTCAAGCCTGCATACCGCCAGTAAGTGCAGTTGGGGAGCTCCACGGCGAGGAGTTAGTAAAGATTACACGAATAAAGCGCCAAAGTTTTCCTGACTTCCATTGTTCTCCGATGAGCTCTTGAGGCGTTTTAGTCTTACCCATCCATTGGTAAAGCATCCTGCATTTGCCTACTGCAGCACGCGATCGCCTTGTCCTGGCTGATTTAGAGACCGACACAGACTTGGTGTGGTCTGCATACCCATGCCTCCGTTGGGGACAAAGAAACGCACTATTAGCTTCCATCAAAATAAGGCACTGGACAATCGTTGTTGCTGATTTGCAAATTAGACCACAAATACAATATTACATGAAACGTTTTCAAATATACAACTACACCTGCATGATTTACCAAGTAATATTTTAACATTTGAACCCATTATCATGAGTGTATGGAATCACACATAAATTTCATGCCTGTATTCATAGTGCAACGAGTTATTAAGGTTACCACTAGATTGTTCTTTTGCTATTCTCTAAGTTAACTAAATTGCTTTTCATTTTCAGGGCCATTGATAGTTAAAAATTTTCCTTGTCGAAGATTTAGATCTCTTAATAAATCAGAAAAGCAGATTTTAGCCAAAGGAACCATGAAAAATCCTGCAAAATCACTCTAGTACTTCTGACGCCAATAATGTTGTGGGGACCGAGGATTTCGGCTATACAAATCCCGCTGTTTCAACTACGAAATGATACCTAAAATCGCTATCACACGCTTAGTGTAAATGATGTCGTGAACCTTAAATTCAATGAGTGTGTCTATGGGAAGTGACCGACCATTTGTTGAGACCGAGAGCATTAACATGCAAAGCTAAATTGAATTCTGCCTTCGCTTTTGCTTTGCGCATTACTCGGGTAAGAACGGATTACACCTTAAGGGTTGTCAGCATATCCTTGTGCATTGATGGGTCAGTGACTCATTTTGCTGTTGCATTTTACCTTTAAAACCTCCATGACTTGCCCGGACTCCATTGGTAAATTATATTAAGCTGTCCTTTTTTGCACCGCANTGTGGCGAAGCATCAATCTTCCAACCTTAGCCTAGCAATCTTCATTCTTCCTCTTGGCCTGTTGTCTTAGCCCGGACTCCATTGGTAAATTATATTAAGCTGTCCTTTTTTGCACCGCAGGCAACATGGACCCAATAAAGCTTCGCATCGGCTTGGTGAGTTTTGCAGACCTCACATCGGCTAGCTTCAAGTTGCTCTAGTTTTCACTTTAATTCGCATCGCCTAGTGGTCAGTTATCGTAAAATATAACAAGGGTAACGAAATTTGTAAAGAACAGAACTCACATGCTAAATCCAGGNATGTCTGTGGATCATATTAGGCGTATTAGACAACCCGCATTATTAGCAAATTAAGAAGAGTGGATAGATGTTAATGGAAAGAAGAGGAGTAGGAATGGAACCGAGAAAGTGCGGCTCTCCCAATCCCACGATCAATGAGCTTGAATCGTTTGGCTGCAAGCCATGGCTGGCAGTCGTCTTTGGCAAGAAAATGACCGATACCATCAAGGTTTTGTTGAATGAGCTTCGCCAAGGATAGGAGGAGGGCGCATGGATGAAGGAAACGCTGCGCCGATTTAATGCGCTTTGACCTCAATTGCATCGAAATGAGTCCATGGCTGTTTGTTTCCTTCATTGCATGCATTTGGCAGATCTCAAGCAAAACAGTGCTTTTTTGTCCCATGAGCAATCTTGCGAGCCTTTTTTGAGCACCCTTTACACGTTTTGATCGAACTTGATTTGCGGTCTTCTGGTTACTTCAGTACATGAGTAGGCCTGTTTTCCCTGATTCAGCCATCCCTAATAGTAGTCTGCATTATGATTCGGTATCCTTAATTTTGATGTTTTTAATGCCGAGGTAATTTTTAGTTCAAGTCTTTTACCTGATACTGGGAAGAATTTTATTGGCACCCAGCTGTGCCTTTTGTTTTCACTCGTGCGTTGTTGTGCATGAGGTCTTTCAAGCCACTTATGCCTGATATCCCTCAACAATAGTACAAACATAAAACAGTCTAGCATTTTGACTTTGATGAAAGTGAAAAGCTGCTCATTAAATATCAAGTTTGTTCCTTCCTATCGCATCAAAGTAGGATCACAAATTTAGACCACAAATGATGCCAATGTTGGCATTTTATTTCACATCCAAAAACATTACAATAAGTTTATCAACAAAAACCTGCTGATGGAATTCGCTAGCATTAACTCGCAGTGGAAGATGATGCACTCTCCCTTTCATCTGCAATTTTGAGGCGGTAGCCATTGGGATCGAATGCAGCACGCAGAAGACGAAGGCGCAATCGGTTGATGACATCACGTTCGGTGGGATGCTCCTGTTCCGTGTGGAATAACACCACATCCAAGCGGTCAAATGTAAATCCACAGATAATGCAGCGGTATTCTTCACTGCTCTCTTCTTTGGTAGGACACTCTTGCGGCTCCTTGGGCACATAGGAATGAGGAGGCGGGAAGAACAAACCTTACTTATCTGCAAGACTGCATTTCTCGAATCACCCATCATTTTTTTCTCTCACATCAATTCAAGCACACATCAGCAGCACACGATCTGCGTTGGTGGACATGATTTAAATTCACCTGTTCTACACACCAGACTCCACCTAGATTCGAAACCATGAGGCCTTTCAAGCCACTTATGCCTGATATCCCTCAACAATAGTACAAACATAAAACAGTCTAGCATTTTGACTTTGATGAAAGTGAAAAGCTGCTCATTAAATATCAAGTTTGTTCCTTCCTATCGCATCAAAGTAGGATCACAAATTTAGACCACAAATGATGCCAATGTTGGCATTTTATTTCACATCCAAAAACATTACAATAAGTTTATCAATAAAAACCTGCTGATGGAATTCGCTAGCATTAACTCGCAGTGGAAGATGATGCACTCTCCCTTTCATCTGCAATTTTGAGGCGGTAGCCATTGGGATCGAATGCAGCACGCAGAAGACGAAGGCGCAATCGGTTGATGACATCACGTTCGGTGGGATGCTCCTGTTCCGTGTGGAATAACACCACATCCAAGCGGTCAAATGTAAATCCACAGATAATGCAGCGGTATTCCTCACTGCTCTCTTCTTTGGCAGGACACTCTTGCGGCTCCTTGGGCACATAGGAATGAGGAGGCTCTAGGTTTTCAGGACTTCTGGGTTTTTCCAATAACTCCGGATTTGATGCCGACAGTACAACTTCATCTTTAATAAAGACAGAACGTATGAGATGTGTTTCGTAAACTATGCGGGAAGGGCGAACCTTACCCATGTGTGCCATTGTGTGGCACGCCATTTCAGAAAGCGTGCTGCAACCCTCGAGGCAATGCACACAGAAGTAGAACTTGAAGTTGCTGTGCCGCAGGAGGTGTTGAAGCATCTCATCCAAGTCGCTATGCTCTTCATCGCACGCAGTGCATTTGAATTCACCGTCAGTCTTCTCTTCACCTTCCACAGCACAACAAAATGGAGAATCAAACGAATTGTATAAAATGGTGAGTATTTTGAGGTGAATGCTAAGGCACCGGGTGGCATATTTCCACAATGCACTATTGCCTCTGTATGAGATGGACTTGATAGGCACTGAGGTTACACGACTAGATACCACAGGTGCTTACAGAACAGATCCGTGAGACATCTTAGATGCTCCTCTCGATCGACAGCAAAGGGATTCTCAATGGCCTGCCCATCGAGGACGTACTTCAGTCGGCAATCATTGTTCACGATCATCTCCTACAGCAAATTTATAAGAATGCTGGTAGGAAATCGCAATATTCTTATAGGGGCGCAATTAATGGCAAGTGACACACTTACCTCTATCTCTGCAAGAAGCTTGATCTCGTCGTTCGGGTCCATAGTAATTGCGTCGAGTAGCCTTCTTTCGTCTTCCGATTCCTCGTTGCAACTTACAATTTGGACATCTAGGGTCGCGAGTTGGTCACTTGGTATTTCCCTCAAATCTTCAAAATCGAGGGAAGGCCCTACGCTTGGCCATGAAGCATCTCCTATTAGGCACAATTATGCTGTCTACTGCCTTACCCTTTTCCTCCTCTTTCTTCGCACCTCGACCATGGCTCATTTTCTCTGGATCTTGGTGAACAAATGTCATCCCAAGATTCGATAGCTGATCCCGTGAGCCGATCTCACTCGTGGAGCACAAATTCGTTCTACTTAAAGTGCCATGGAATTTACTTGCATGTTGAGGTATCCTGTGAGTGTAGTAAATGAAATTGCACAGGTGAGGACTAGTATGCAAAATTAAGCTGCGCTGTGTGCACTCAAACTTGCTATGATAGAAGCTAATTAGCTCAGAAATGACAGATTGCCACAACTACTTGTCAGTATCAGAACCCCTCATTCACGGATTTACTATGAGTAGAGTTGGAGAAACCGTAATACGCTGAGCCGTTTAGCGCATTGTCCCTACTTCCATGGGTAAATATGCACCGACGCCACCAATGAGACTGCTTCCAAAGCCTAAAGCGAAGAATCGCAGGCTACAATGCTTACGACAAATGGAGGCGTCAGTGCTACCACGCATGCATTATTTCCATTCCTCAGTGTTGAGCGAGTGGAATGAAATCAACATGCCCTCTGTGCCTCCATTATGGACCACTGCTAAGTTCTAAAGGTCCACTCACTCAGGAAGTTGAAGGGACGTCTGGAAACAGCCCTGAATGAGTCGCCACAATGTAGGATTGGTAATGCATGAGCTTTCTTCATCGTGCACCCCAAATCTGGCTCCCCTCGGCTGGTCGACCAATGGAGTCTTTTACCCACCACTTTCACCTAGCTTGTCCAACCGCTGCAATAGGTAAGACATTAGTCCTTCCTACCAAGGCCACAGATGAAATGGCTCAAGCTCGACGTTATGATTGCGCCTATAGCCTGGATCCTAGCACAATGCTCTTTTTGCGAAATGCTAAACAGCACCAAATTGGGTGAAGCTCTGGTCAAACCTCAGGGATGTACTCATTGCATCAGCTTTGTCCTCCAGATGCGAAATACAATTTAGTGCAACCCGACATTCCACAAGCTGTTAGCCACCACCAGTTACCAAGATTGTGCTGTGTGTTCATATCAAGTAAAATGCAGCGACGTGAAATGTGTGGGGTGAAATGGGATAGAAATAGCTCAGAGCTGAATAGAATGGGCTTGTGGGAAGTGACTGACCGGTTGGCTAAGAAAGATGAGCGGAGAGGTGTGAGAGGGGAGGTTGGTAACATAGATGCGACATGGATGCCAAGTGTACAGAGCATGCTAATATGGGCCCACTATGCATGGGTCACGAATATAGGAGTCCGTCTCATTTAGTCTTTGTAAACTACTGACTTGTAAACATCTAAGACTGTCTTAAAACTATTCCAGCCTCAAGGATTGGTTCCATCGTCCCATTGTCAGCATGAATAATTGAACTTCTATTCGGAGATTTTTGGCAGCCCAATCTCAATCCAGAGGCAAACTTACTTGACCGTTTTATTCTACACATGTATGCAAGCGAAAACAAGAACTTCACTGGTTACATCTGAGGTGCTTTTGTGGGGATGGCTTGCCCCATTGTCCTTGCTTAGTGTGAAAGCGGGTAGAAATGGCCAAATCGCAACTGCAAAACTGGTTTCCATTTTCGTCTGGCCCAAATTATGGCTAGCAACAGTGATCTCCTTCCGTATTTTAAATTTAAATTAGCTTTAAATCAGTTTAGATTGCATGAATAAACACGCTTTTTGAGTACGTGGTAGGTATGAGCATGAACTTCCGGTTCAATTTCATGCATGCATGCATGCAGGAAAGTTGGGCAACAGGTAGGAGAGAGCCGTAGGGTTAACTTGGGATAAAGTAATGACTTGATTTGGCCACCGATGCTGGAAATCAAGTCCACCTTAAACCAAGGCCACAGATGAAATGGCCCAAGCTCAACGTTATGATTGCGCCTATAGCTTGGAGCCTAGCACAATGTTCTTTTTGCGAAATGCTAAACAGCATCAAATTGGGCGAAGCTCTAGTCAAACCTCAGGGATGTACTCATTGTATCAGCTTTGTCCTCCAAATGCAAAATACAATTTAGTGCAAACCATCTTTCCATAAGCTGTTAGCCAACACCCGTTACCAAGATTGTGCTGTGTGTTCATGTCAAGTAAAATGCAGCAACGTGAAATGTGTGGGGTGAAATGGGAGAAAAATAGCTCAGAGCTGAATAGAATGGGCTTGTAGGAAGTGTCTGACCGGTTGGCTAAGAAAGATGAGCGGAGAGGTGTGAGAGGGGAGGTTGGTGACATAGATGCGACATGGATGCCAAGTGTACAGAACATACTAATGTGGGCCCACTATGCGTGGGTCACGAATATAGGAGTCTGTCTCATTTAGTCTTTGTAAACTACTGACTTGTAAACATCTAAGACTGTCTTAAAACTATTTCAGCCTCAAGGATTGGTTCCATCGTCCCATTGTCAGCATGAATAATTGAACTTCTATTCGGAGATTTTTGGCAGCCCAATCTCAATCCAGAGGCAGACTTACTTGACCGTTTTATTCTACACATGTATGCAAGCGAAAACAAGAACTTCACTGATTACATCTGAGGTGCTTTTGTGGGGATGACTTGCTCCATTGTCCTTGCTTAGTGTAAAAATGGGTAGAAATGTCCAAATCGCAACTGTAAAACTGTTTTCCATTTTCGTCTAACCCAAATTATGGCTAGCACCAGTGATCTCTTTCCGTAGTTTAAATTTAAATTAGCTTTAATTCAGTTTAGATTGCCTGAATGAAAACGCTTTTTGAGTACGTGGTAGGTATGGGCATGAACTTCCGGTTCAATTTCATGCATGCATGCATGCAGCAAAGTTAGGCAACAGGTAGGAGAGAGCCGCAGGGTTAACTTGGGATAAAGCAATGACTTGATTTGGTCACCGATGCTGCAATTCAAGTCCACCTTAACGTCAGCTCTGTCATTTCTGATGAGGATAGTAAGATTCCGGACCTACACCAGCAATGCACAGCACAGAGTATTGAAACCAAGAGATTCGCCCACCTAAGGAAACAACCAACTCACGCCTTGCTATGCAGCTCCAATCGCAACTGAGACGTGGCATTGAGATTATGAGAGGAAAACAGCATAGTTCGTTGTTTTGGATCTTGCCGAAAATTGGGTAGAGTAAACACACAGGCAGAAAGATGTAACGTGGATATGATTTTCGATTGCAGTGAGTGAATAGATTTAAGAAGTCCAGTGAAGCTTCTAGGCTGTGAAACATTGCTGCAGTAGAATCGGTGTCTGATATCTATCAATCACAATACAGCAGCACAACAGCTGGAAAAAACTGTTGATTTAACCAAGTTTTGGAAGGAAAACTTTGAGAAGTTAAGAAGTAGCTTATTGAATAGCAAGGTTGCTCTCTTTTTAATGCAGCAAAATAGGCTTACAATTCCAGCTAACAAATAGGAGCATTAAGATAAATTTATCCACTTGAAATTTGCTGGTAGGATTCGTATCAACCCGAAACGGAAGATGAGGCACTATCCTTCTTTTTTGCATTGCTAAGGCGATAGCCTTTGGGACAGAATGCAGCACGCAGAAGGCGAAGGCGCAATCGGTTGATGACGCTTCTTTCAGTGGGGTGCTCCTGTTCTGTGTGGAATAGCACCACATCCAAGCGGTCAAAAGTAAATCCACAGATAATGCAGCGGTAATCTTTGTTATGCTGTTCTTCAGTAGAGCACTTCTGTGGCTCTTCATGCACATAGGAATGAGAAGGGTCTAGGCTCTCAGGACTTTCGGACTTTTCCAGTACTTGCTGACTTGTTGCTGGCAGTTCAGCTTCATCTTTAGTGTAAAAGGACGTATGAAGTGTGTTTCTTTTGCTTTCCGAAAGGGCAAAGAGCACTGGCTGCAGTCAAACCCTACCTAGGTGTGCCATTGTGTGACATGTCATTTCCGCAAGTGTGCTGAAACCCTCGAGGCGAAGCACACAGTAGTAGAACTTGCAATTACTGTGCCGCAGGAGGTGTCGATGCATCCTCTTCAAGTGGCTGTGCTCTTTACTACACGCGGTACATTTAGATCTACTGTCAGCCTTTTCACCTTCCGCAGAAGAGCAATATGAGGGATTAACCGAATTGTATAAAAATAATGATAAATTTTTCTTTAAGGACAACAAGAGAGCAGTAAGTGCTCAATACATTATTCTCTAAGTATGAGATGGGCTTAATAGGCATTAAGATCGCATGGCTTTATACCACAGATTCGTACGGAACAGAGCCATGAGATATCTCAGCTGTGTCTCTTGATCAGCCACATAGGGATTCTCGATGGCATTCCTATAAAGGACGTAATTTACCTGAGAATCGTTATTCTTGAGCATCTTTTAGTGCAAATACGTGAAAACATGAGTAAAACAAATGAGCGATTCGTTTTAAAGCATGCAATGAATAACAAATTCTGCGGTTATCTCCATCCTTGCAACGAACCTCATCTCGTCATCTGGGTAGATAATAAGTGCTTCGAGCAGCACTGCTGTGTCTTCCATCTCCTTGCTAGAACTTTCAATTGGGGCATCTAGGGTTGCTGTTTGATGTTCTGGTTATTTATCTAAGCCTTCGAAATTACAAAAGAACATTATGCTCAGCCCTGAAGCATCCTTGTTTGGCACAGCTATATTATCTGATGCCTTACACTCCTTCCTCATTTCCTTTGAGTTGTAGTAAGCAAAAATCGTTGGTAACCTCCTAAGAGGTGATCGCGTGAGCCAGTCTCGCTCATGGAGCGTAAATCCGTTCCATTTCCTTCCATCTCAAAATATTCTGTGGTTTCAATGCACAACGATGCACAATGAGGAGATGCATCCAAAATTAGGACAGGAAAGGTGTCTTTGCCCCTATCACGAAAGAGGCTAATCATCTCAGAAATGACGGCCTTCCAAGACCACGTGTTAAGGTCAATAACCTACTTCTACTGATTTCCTGTTGATGGAGTTCGTAAGCTAGCTACGTACTGCATTATTTAGCATATTCTGTTGAGCTTCTATGAGTAAAGCAGCAACAATAGCACCAATGAGATTGCTTTCAAAGACTAAGGCGTAAATTCAGACTACTATGCGTAAAAAATTTGAGGATTCCATTTAATACGCATGCATAATTCTTATTCGCTTGTGTTAAGCAAAATATAGTGATTGCGTTTTCTGCAAGAAACATGTCTTCTGCGCCTCCACTACATACCAATACTAAGTTTTAAAGCTCCTATCACGCAGACAATCCAAGCGGTGGCTGCAAACAGCCCAAACTAGGCTGGTTGGTCGAACGATGGACTCACTCACTCGCTAATCGAGCCTAATTCCACCCACGAATGTGCAGCCATTGCTTTAGGGAAGATTTCAACCAATCTTAACATGTCCACAATTGAAATGGCCCAAGATTTACATTTGGATTTTGCTTATAGATTGAACCGCAGTGCAATGCTCTTTACAAGGTGCTAAATAGCATTAATTTGGTGAAACCATACCCCAACCTCGATGGCCGCCTCATATTTTGTCAGCTCTACCTTTCTAGCTGCAAAATACAACTTAATGCTAATCGACGTATTAAATGCTGTTTGTCAATGTCTATCACGCGGAGTGAGCTGTGATAACAAAAGATAGTTGTTGAAGGAGAATCAATGCTTGAGTTTGAGGCCTGAAACCGGGCGAGTGTCCTCAGCCTGCCTAGCAGCGGTTACGTTCATGTACTGTCACAGGATAGCCCGAATTGCAGTGAGAAATGCTGTTACACTCGAATGCAGCTTTGGGAGAATTCCCCTTAGCCCCTAGATGCGACATGTTGGCAGTGACGCATATTCACTTTGGAAGAGAAGGAAGTGGCAAATGCGTCGTCATTAGGGAAACGACGCAGGTGATCAAAGTATCTAGAGGATTTAATGCAAGTTGTAAGGGTTTAGCAGGTTCAATCACTTTGTGATGATGTGGAGGTATTGAGAAGCACCACGAATCAGAACAGAGGCACTTGTTCTTGCATAAATAGAACAATGAGGAACCTGTTGGAGCGCATGTATATGCTTGTTTGCTTGACGAATATTTATGCATAAACACTCGGTTGACTCCTCGTGCGAGTTGTCGCAACTGCCACCAATTTATCTCCTGGCCGTCAGAGAAGTGCTGGTCCACTGCTCGCTGTTCTTTAAGTAAGGTGCATGTAAAAGTAAGCACAGGATAAAGTGAAGGCACATGCTCCTTGCACTATTTTACACCACATGCTGGCGTTGTGTAATGAACGGCATGAGTAGAATTGAATTAAGAATGCGTTTCGTCAGGTGCAACGTGGTAAGCAAAGCAACTATAATAATAAGATAAAGGATTATCGATGCTCAAGCCGTTTCTCTTAATTGTGGAAACGCTTGTGCGAAAAGATAATATGACATGACTGATGACTGCCGCCACAAAATATCGGAGAGCACATTTGCAGCATGCAGATAGCCCGTGTACACTGCGAATACCATTGCATGTAGCAGTTAACGAAAGAGGTGCATCTATAGATAATTAGCTTGACAACGTGGTAAACCCCATGCAACAAAAGAAAACTATTTTGCCAAGCGAATGGGACTCTTCTACCAAACGGTTTCTGCGTAATCACATTTTCGTGGCTCGGTCAGCGTTGGTCTCCACTGGCATAGTGATACAACAGAGGATCTTGCAATTGTCTATCCCCAGCATAAAGTTTGTAACGCGCATTGCAATTTGATACAAAAGCTTGCGTGTGTTTTGGGTTTTAAAGTGTGCCTTCTACTAGATTGCCCCTCAAAATGATGTAAATTAATTACTCGATACTTTTAACAAGCGGTAAACGCTGCAGCCTTGAGTAGCGTAGTCGCTGACACATTGCTCAAAACATTTGATTGGACTAGACAAGGGAGACATTGCAGACAGTAAGGGAGTCAAACCAGGCGTTGGCTCAAAACATGCGACCACCTTCTTTTAAGGTACTCGCCTGAATTTTGCCATAAGCGAGCGCACCAATGCTTCAGAATCAGGCCTAATAAATACAATTGTTATGCTTATTAGGGAGAGGCTCTCAGCACTCGCAAAAGTCAAACTTTGTTGGTGCCTTCATGATGTTATCAATGCCTGCGGCAGAGTCCAAAATGTGAGACACTTAACACATTGCTCAAAACATTTGATAGGACTAGAAGAGGGAGACATTTCAGACAGTAAGAGAGTCAAACTAAGCGTTGGCTCAAAACATGCGACCGTCTTCTTAAGGCACTCGCCTAAAATTTGCCAAAAGCAAGCGCAAAACAGAGGCACTTGTTCTTGCATAAATAGAAAAACGAGTTACCTGTTGGAGCGCTTGTACATGCTTTTTTGCTTAACGAATATTTATGCATAAACACTCGGTTGACTCCTCGTGCGAGTTG
>LWMK02000869.1:7453-20222 GCA_001693075.2 Taenia saginata
AACTGGGTAATCTATTGCTAAGTCAAGACCATTCAGCCATTTCTTCTTTATGAGTGGTGTTGTTATCACAAATATTTTTCTATGTTCGTCAGAAACTTAGAGGTAAGAACCGCAGTACCATCCAAACAAATAGCGGCTAGCGGAAACAGGTAGCACTACTCTTTAAAAATAACTAACACCAAAACCGCGACCACAGCACTATCTTCTAACCACGAAAGAAAATATCACAAATTACTACATTAAAGGTGCATGACTGGTTTTCTAATAATCATGACTATCATTTAGCGAATCATTTTTGCAGCAATTTGCATGCCTCTGTACAGCTAGATTAGCTAGAAATCGAGCACTGATTATTCACTGTCTCTTTATTGCCATGCCATAGCGGCACTCCTTTAAGAAGATAAAAAATTTGTCAGGAGAGACTGGAAATGCACCTAAAATCTGGAACTTTTTGATTAAATGTGCTGGAATCTATATTCTACATCTTTACAGTCCCTATGGGGTAAATACTTTACTATTTTGCATGAATTGAGCATTAAATGAAGGAGAAATAGACTGCCTACGAAGGCCACCTATGGATTACGTTCGAATAAAAATGCGCGGCACAGCCGCTGAATACCACGTATTCCTTCTTCTTGCTCGAAACGATGTTGCGGTGAAAACAGACACGTTAAATAGATAATAAATTTTATAGCCTCGACCAATTGCCACTACCCCATCCATGATGCCGGTTGGTCAGGTCTGATGCTATGTTAGGGAAGTAATCCTAATGCAGAAAAACGCTATTCCTTTGCAACTACACTGCCGCATTATTATGAAGATAAGGCCCCTCTAGAGTTGCCAATCTGCCGATGGCCAGATGCGGACTTAAGCTTAAGATTGCTAAAGTTGATTTTGTCGTTTGGTTTATCGTACCGTATTCTAGGTGTGTCGACCGCATATGAGTAAATACTGTACTCTCTTGGTAATTTAGGCCCGCCCTTGTTGAACTGAAGCACTTGTTACGATTTTGGCCAATGCGAAGCTCAACTGCCTTAACAGCAGCTGTGATGCCTACGTTATTTCAAAACGACTCAATGGTCGGGAGGTGAGGGGACAATTTAACCTGAAAGCGGACGAGCAGTGTGTCCCTCCATGCACCGAGAAGTCCTTCCCTTGACTACCACTGCTGTTATTACATATTAGCTGTCTAACTAACAAAGTCGCCTATAATTTCCACTTGTTTCATATCAACCATGGTAAAAAGGAAGAATTGTCTACATTAACACCTTGGAAGTGCGAAGACTTACATTTTAATGCGCCTCATATAATGACGCATCATAGTCACACTAGGGCAAGAGTTATGCGCTAATAAACTAACCCGCCCACTGTACGCTCCCCTTTGTTGTGACATCTCTTCAAATTTATGGAATCTTTGTCCGTCATACACGTGGATGCATTTCAAGGCTAGCACTGGAGCTTGGACAGCAGCAGCAGTTTTACGATTGTGTGAACACAGGTAGCCTGAGCGTAACGCAATCGCATACTATTCGATAGATGACCATTAATTGCTTCCCACTGTTGAGTCATTCAATGCTTACTTTGATTCGCAAGCAGCAACCTGATTGGCTGAATCAAAGACCAGATATTGCAGGCCGGTGATGTGGGTTGTGACAGCACACCACCACGTCGGTCGAATCGGTCAGTGGGAAAAAGGCAATCATTGAAATGGATCATATCACAAACTATGAACAACACGTGGTGCATTCGACGATCTAGGCTGAGTGGTTAAAGTGATTTCTACACAAAATCTCAACGTTAGCGTGTTTTCCCATAGTCTAGGATGTATTCACGTACATTTAATGATCCCACTATCAAGGCTGCTACCTTTGGTCAATGACTGTAAGAAAAGACGTTCTTTGCCTGTAAAATTAGTAAAATTGCTGATTACATGTGGTGGTTTGAATAATGGGTAGAAGAGAATAAAGCTAAGATTGCCGTTATTTTATTACTTGTTTTACGAAAATGCCAAATGAGGCGCTTTCAAATGCGGAAGTGACGAATTGCGGCATGAAGGGTAAAATGAATGCACACGCATGCTACCTGTTCTAAGGCATAGAACGAAGCCTAGGTTGAAATGTGGGGAAAAAGCATAACCTGACTGATGTTAGAGAATAAAGACACTAAACCGATGCGATGGCAGTGCTTCTGATGCAAATTTCTAAGTAAGTCACACCTATGGAACATTTGTGCCTTGCCAAAATTGTTTTCGTATAACTTTATTCCAAGTACTAGAATTTTCATGTCTAATTAGAAGACCGCAGTTTGCTTATCAAGTCACAATTATCTAAACACACATGATCTGCAGGTCATATAGGGCACGCAACTGAAAGTTTTGATGAAGGAAACGCCGTTATTATTAACGAATGTGGCACAAGTGCGAATCGTCTCCTCTGAGATTGCTAAGGGCTCTGCTCTTGGGAGTAGATCTGTCCCCCAGAATGGTTGCATGCGAGGGAGGGAAACGGATTGCTTCTCAGGAATATGGACACTTCGTGCTCTTAAAGAACATGCCTTGGATACTGTGAATGTAAACTAACAGAGACAGGGAGATGACAGTCAGAATTGTGACAAAATCACTTATTGAATACTTAATATGCTCAACTAATTGTTCTCGAACTATTTTACGTGTACGGCTAGCATTATATAAGCATTAAATCATTCAGAGCCCTCATCAAATCCAGCATCCGAATTGGCCAAAGGTAACGTCGCTGCACTATCAAAGGTGTGGAGTCTGCTATTATCGTTTGCTAAGGCAAAACTTTTCTGAGTCATAAAGCCGCTACAGGGCAATCACATGAGGAGGAGTAATGTGGAGTCAACCCCGCCCGTCGGAACAAGTCAAGTAATGGGCAGCCTACACCTGTTCTTCATTTAAGCAGTGCAATGCATTTAGCGCGACGTCACAAAGACCTTAATTTTTCAAAGGCCTCTCTAATCAATTTCGCCCATCAAAGGGGTCGTTGAGTCTAAATATTGCATGAAACGCACTAAACCTTTCGCCTCCTCTGTTTTTTCAGAAGGGAATTTAGGAGTGATGATTTCTATTGACATTTTCCTAATCTTTACTACGTCAGACGCATGCGGTTTGAGAAACGAAGAATTATTCAGTGAGCACTGTATTCCCATTATCTACACTTCCGTTTCTGACCTTGCCTGTGCGCCCGAAATGATGCTCTAAAACTTCACCTACAATGTTGCTGCAGCTGTGCGCTTCGCATACTCACTGTTGTCAGAAAATAATACAGTAGTCTTCCTTGCTGCTTTAAAGCACTGTTGAGCACATGGCTGCTTGATGCAGGAGGCTTCAAGAGCAGGCATAATACAAGAAATTCTGAAAATTCACAGGTTGTGTACGGTGGAATTCAAGAATTGCCTTCGCAATATTAACACCCATATTTTGTAAATCTTACATACACCCACCCAGTGTAGGTGTACTTAATCATGTGAAGCAATTTCTTGTTGTAGGGTACAAACTCACTGATGGCGCACTGCGTTTACTCAAATTGTCATATTCAATAGAGCGGCGCAGCGTTATAAAATTACACACCAATGGAGCAAATTTACTTAACGAATATAATTTTACGGTGTCACTCGCATCCCTTTTCTGACTTTTTCACCACAATTGAGTGGGAAATGTTAAGAAAGCTAATTTTGCATCACTGGAAGAAACAGTGTCTTAGGACTAGGTAAACCAAAATGTGGTTGTGGGCAGAATGTCCTACTTGTCTTTATTTCCTCCAAAGTCACCTATTGCGGGTAACAGTTTTTCATGCATACAATATAGGGCTATGTCTTTTGGCTTCTCATGATACCAGAATTAAAAACATCTTCACTCTGGCGCACTAGTGTCCGGTGTTTGCTCTTTTATATAGGAGGGGACATATTGCTTCATTGTAATTGCGGTTTTCCCTAATTTCTTATCTGACAGCCCAAGGATATTGGGGCAAGACGAGTTGGTCAGGACCTCTATAAATGACTCAATAGGTGTTCCTGAACGTCCTCCAATTACCACCGTATGGTTCTCATATAACTTCTTCATTTATTGCCATCAATCCCTAAATGTGTGGTTGAAAGTTGCACTTCACGTTTCACCTCCCCAGTAGTCAAGCGAGAAGTTCACCTTGCTATCCACCTTAGTGGTCTCTCGTTTTGGCACTTAACTACCACTATGGACAATATACAGCCTCAGGAAAATAGAATGCTTTGATACTGACAAGAAAATGACCAATAGCAAAGTGGCGCAAACAGCCGAAGTGGTCTTCCTCAGCTCTGCCATTTGCTTGTACAGTAGTCAATAAACTTGGACAGCTAGGTGATTTATCTTCCTTGCTGAGAGAATAACAACTCGGTTCCCTTTGATTTGCCTCATACCCCGTTGTTGAAAACAGTGTTTTATTTTGAGCTCGTTAAACGTCAAAGCTTTCGAGCATTACATTTTTACCTCTGCATATTAGAGAAGTTAATGCATTTGCCAGAAAATGTCACGTTACCACCACGACAATATAAGAGGAGCAGGTCCCGAAGGTGGACAACCCTACTGAAATGAGTGTCTTCATAACAGGAATCGTGAGAGACAGGAAACTTAACCTATAGGCTTCAGGTGTCAGCAAACTTGGATTGTCATGTTGAAGACCACTTATTTACACATCGATTGCAAGAAAATTTGGTGCATTTGATTTGAGACGTGCCTAACACATTGCCTCACGCAGGAAACCTCTATGCAATTGGCTTGACCTAACAAAGGACGCAGTCACTATCCACATGACCAGACCTTACTTACTAAATGATGGCGGGTTCACGAGACGATGTGTCAGATGGCAATGCAGCATTGTCCTGACAACTAATTCTCCGTCTAAGTAATCCCATCAGCACATCACGCATTGTGTGTCCAACGCTTCGCATAAGCACACAGTGATTTTTAATCGAGTAACAGAAGGAGCACGCACACAGGCAAAATGACGGGTAAGCGTGGGTATAATTTCGACAGAAGGAAAGACGTACATAAATGTGCAATCGATTAAATGAGGAGGAGCCCATTTCCACCTCCTAGAATGGGCAAGCAGATGTGGATTTGGCCTAAGTACATTAGTAGGTAATCAATTTATGATGGAGGAGTCCATCCTCTTCTCGAAGAATGCAGATGCAGATGTGGACTCGACTTAAATATTGGTAAGGTGTGCGTGATACCACCTCTGACGCTTTGAATTTGCAAGGTGGGGGCAGAGTAGGGTGTTGAACAGGCAGCTCATTATTCTACGCCCAATGTTAGCATAATGGGAGAAGGACAATAGAGGGTAGATGGGCTACGACTTCTTCTAAGGCCCTGCTCAGCATTGAAATCTGCGAGGGAATCTTAGTGAATATAGATCAAACAAGTAGCATTAACTAGAACAGGAGAAAAGGGAAATTTGAATGGGAAGAGTTGGACAATGGCGAAAAGTTTATGCCTTCAGCAGGCCTTTTAATGAGTGGACTGCCCAAATTCGAATCAAAGATACCCATGACATGTCAAGGCAACACATGCAATAAAGACTTGTGAAAATTGGTAGAATTTGAGTGTCAGGTAAAACNAGAAGGACAATAGAGGGTAGGTGGGCTACGACTTCTTCTAAGGCCCTGCTCAGCATTGAAATCTGCGAGGGAATCTTTGTGGATATAGATCAAACAGGTAACATTAACCAAAACAGGAGGAGAGGGAAATTTGAAGAGGAAGAGTTGGACAACGGCGAAAAGTTTATGCCTTCAGCAGGCCTATTAATGAGTGGACCGCCCAAATTCGAATCAAATATACCCATGACATGTCAAGGCAACACATGCAATAAAGACTTGTGAAAATTGATAGAATTTGAGTGTCAGGTAAAATACCCTCCAGCGCCATGTCGGAACCATTCTGTTCCTTTTCAACCTTCGTCAATTTTGTTCAAATTCTGGAAATAGTGCAATTGTTTACTTTTGATTTTGTTGCTGCTACTATCTGTAACTACTGCAGCTGTCATTACAGCTGTAGCAGTAAAAGTGAGCGTGATATCATGCAAGACGGTGCCGTGTTCAGAACAGAGGTCAATCATCAATCACGTAATAGACTTTTTTGTCGCCTTAAGCTGTTATAATGTATATATTTCGAAAGAAGAGGTGACATTTACGCGGACTTTGGCTTTAAGTGACTCCAGAAAAGACAAAACTGAATTCTTGCCAGAGTCGTCGACTAATACCTAAGTCTAATGGCCTCTGCTGCTAAATTCGTGCTTCTTATTATCTTTAAAAAGGCAACTAGCGGTTTGCGCCACAAGAGACCATAAAACAAGCAAACGCTCAGGCCGGCTAGGTAGGCAATAATATGCCGAATAAAATGGAATCCTAGGGTATTACATGGTAACCATATTCAATTTATCCTGTGACCAGTTTTGTGGTTCTGATATTTTGTTGACTGCATGCATTTAATGCAGCATTACACGCTCGGTGGAAAGAAAAGGGCAATCTGAACCTACCGAATGATAGAGGAGGCTCTCACAAGACTTAATGTGGCATCTTCAGCGACGTCATATGCTGCATCCAACTTGGCTTTATCGTTGCAATCGCACCGGAGGATAATGCAAATGTAAGTGCATTGCAACGAATCCAAATGTGCAGACGCCTTAAGCTAGAAGCATTTGAATATCAGGTCTCTACAATTTATGCACCTCCATAAAACAAAACTCTAGCTAACAGCATCATTCACGGACACTGCAAAACGATTTTATGGGTCACTTACAATATGGCACCCTGATTTCCATCTCGATAATCTCCCACTTGCAAAATTCTATTTAAAAACAGCCTTCGACATCAAGATACTCAGAGAGTTGTTCACGATTCCCACCACCGGGCGATTAAAAGCGCATTTACTTTGCTTAAAATCACTGCATTTCTATAATGCTGCATCATCACAATCGCCTGACTCTTGCACGGAAGTGACACTACTTTGGAGAAGGGTAAGAAATTAAACCTAACTATAAATGAAGTGTCACACCAATTTTTTCATATTGTCGTTCGCCCCATTTCTTACTAACGTTCTGGAAACGCGACAATTGTCCAGAGACACCTTTATTGCATTTGATAACGTAAAGGGTTGAAAGGAAGACTTAATTTGCGTCAGCGTAATCAATTTTTTTTCGTCAAACATGAGATTTGGGCCGTATTCCTGCCGAAGACTTAATTTGCGTCAGCGTAATCAATTTTTTTTCGTCAAACATGAGATTTGGGCCGTATTCCTGCCTGTCACTTTAAAGGACATCTAAAAGAAGCACAAGCTGCACATAGTCTCCTCGCCTTCTGAGCACTGTTCTCGATGCTGCCCTTATGCGCTGACTTAAACAGTGCCGCCATGCGGTTTTCGTACGTCTACCAGTGCTTAGACTTCCTTCTCGTAACCGATCGGTGGAGTGCCTTTTCAGGGTCGTATCTTGCTGTGGTGGACAATCGTCGCCCAGGTAAGGAGTTATGTGCTGCGCACGAGGTAGCTCGCAGGTCGTGAGGAGTAAAATGCACGAATACGTGCCAACCAGCATCTTTGATGTCAACGATATTGGGGCTATGGTGATTGACTGCCGCAGCTGCTCTTTCAAGTCACTGCATCGCTTGAACTACTCACTCTTACCTAGATGCCTAACACCATTGGCGAATTCAAGGCCAGTGGACATTTACATAAAATTCAATCTTTTTAGCATGGTGCCTCTTACCTAACTCTAAATTGTAAAGCCGCGTGTAACTATTAGAGAATTCTAAATGCATGCATTTTCTCTACACGTTCCGCATCCTATTAACTACGCTTTCACCTGCAAAGTGTTAGGCAGATGCATGCAAACTACCCCAAAATTACAGTTCATCGATTAAGTCCTAAAATTTTGATGATTGTGCTGCTTTGCAAAATGGACAACAGGAAGACGTTGGTTGATTTCCTGGCAAAAATAAACAAGACTTTCCCCCTCCTAACAATAACCTGATGAAGTGCTCTTTCCCACCCATTACAAAGTTGGCCTTCAAAAATGAAGAGCCAAACTCTAGTGCAGCTCACATGATGGTGATCAAATTTCGCAGATTTTGAAGGCGGGTGGAGTCTAGGTGACGTCCAATCCGTCACCCGAAAAAATCTATCAGCTTCTTATGGCTTTGCGACCGTGGTTTGGCGGTCTCTCTCCTGACCACATTGAGCTTTACGTCTTAGCCACCACGGGTCTACACATGCTGCGGCCTGACAAATGTGATGCTTTCAAAGATTAGATCACCATTATCAGGTGGATATCGCATCCTTCTCCTTTGTCGGCATTGCCAGAAAACTACTGCTAGGTTCTATTTCAGTAACAAGGACAATCCACCTTAGAATCCAGTGGCAAAGGCTGTTAGCAGTACTGACGTGGTCATGCTAAAGGAGAGGCTGGGCATCGCAGGAAATAATGATGTTGTAACAGCAAATGTCTTCCTAATCTCTTTTTGTCGGGCAAATGTAATCAGCTTACATTTACTTACCACTGTTAGAGCTGTGTTTGGGAGACACGCTGCTCGTTGACAGAAAACTAACCTTCGTGTGTTCGTGGCTGTAACGATGGCTCGAGTAGGCGCGTATGCGCTTTCAGACTAAGCATTTGTGGAGAAAATTAATCGGGACAGTGGGTTCAACGAGGGCGCTCACGTGCTCGCAGCGTGAACAATGTGGGTTATTATCACAAACGGACCAAGCTGGAAATGTGTAATGTCTTCAAGGAAAATGTTACATACCCCTCGCCTATCAGTGTTACCAATATTGCGGGCACTGACTGATCAATGAAGTTTAACTCTGCTTTGACTGCCCGATCCAACACAGGACTGCGTACTTGCTTTATCCCTTTCCAAAAAGTAGGCTGTGTGTGGTGTGCGGCCACCGCGGAAACGAAGCAGGCACTTATGCCCACTGGAGTACAAAATCGCTTAGTAGACACATTGCAATCGTGCGAATTTGATAAGTTCAATCGGATATGGACACTCTAAAGACTTTACGATGCACAAAGATTAGACTTGAGCCCATTTTTGATCCTGCATGCATTGTATTATCGGTAGCGATGGAAGATAACCTAAACGAAACTGCATCTTATTCATTTCGACCAACCCAATTCTGGACAAGGTGCATTATTTTATTTAATCACTATTTGCAATGGTAGGTAGCGCAACCGTACTTACTTTTTCCAACGGTTATGAAACCATAAATGCTTACGCGTCCCTGATTGTTGCCTTTGTAGTGGTATTTACTTCAATTGGAGTGCCATTTGAAATGGTGCAAGGGCTTAAGGAAGTGGACGAAAGTAAGCTTTAGCCCACTTCCAACCAAACACATAGTCAATTTCTCTGCAAAAGGGTTTAACACACTCCCACATTGAAAGTGAACTCACCAAATGGCCTCGAAGGTCACGGAAGCAATTCAAAAGCCTAGCTGTCCTCGGCGACGGTCGAGGGTTGGAAAAGTCGCAGATATACCCTGCACTAAAGGGACAATTTCTGGATGAGACATAGGAATTTGTATCAACCGGATGCTTTAACCTACTGGTACGGAGTCTTTCTCAGCAAAATGTCCTTCTTTGTTAAAAGGCTATACGGTAGTTAGGCTAACATGTTTAGAGTACTTACTGAACCCAGGATTGTTGGAATGTAAGAGTGAGCACTTCTACAAGTTCCCACCTAAAATACAGACCAGTAGTCAAAGTATGCGGACGGAGCCCATTACGAGACAATATGTCAACACTCAAATATCTACTGCATGTAGGGATAAATATTTCGGCATTATTCCCGGATTGCAAGAAGACTTTGAGCAAAATCTTGTACCTAATCTATGCCGTTTGTAGGACATTGCTTTCACCGTCACCAACAATTGTCAAGATCAAGTGATTTGAGAATGCAGGCACCTACCGCTCGATTTAAGCGGCCGAATTTGCAATGTACAGTGTTAAGGCAATTCTCTTAAGTCCTGGACACCAAACCAAAGCTGCTTTAGTAACCAGAGGTTATAAAGCAGAGAGCTACATTGAGGTGCAATTCTCCATAACTGATGGACGAGTTTATAAAGAAGGTTTTATCGAATTTCTCCTGTAGGTGTAGGACTATTTAATTGACATGTAAATGCAGCACACTACTGCTGTCTGTTTATATGGGGCACTGAGGAATTAAAGCGCCTTCTGAGCTTCAAGAGTGGAGCTTACGAACAACGGCTACCGAGTTCATCCCACTTCAAAATGTTTTTAATGATGCGGATCCGTTACCACTTGTGTTATTAGCATCCAATTTTCCCCATTAGATTTTAGACGTTACAAAATGTGCGCCACAGGATTTATTTAAGGGTAAAGACTATAAAGATCCCATGAATTAGCTGGCAGACAAGTCGTTGAGGAAGCAGAACGCCATCGACAACACCAGTGATCAGGCTCGTCCTTTGCAGGATAAGAAGGAAAATATGATGCAGGATAAGAAGGAAAATATGAGGAATGGCAAGCAATACGATGTAGTGCGAGCAGATTGATGAAAAGTGGAGTAGTAGTGTAGCGGCTAGGAATGCCAAGGCGCCTCATCGTCAACCCAAAATTAAAAATGGTGAATCACGAGTCAAAGTGCGAACGCCTGAGAATTTTCAAAGTACCACAACTATGATAGGTGGAAAGATGATGGAAAGATGCATAGAAAAGCCAAAAGGATATGAAGATAAAGGGTGGATGTGATGAGTGCTTAGCATGTCAGAACAAATTCTTGTTTTGTACACCCGCAAGTGTTAAAGCAAATCAAAGCGATTTGTACATCATCTTGCTTCTGTTTATTCACCCTACAAAGCGCGAAGTCCCAAAATGTGTAACTGTGGTTACTTAGTGGCTGGAATCCGTGCATTGACTTATTTTGAGGACGGTTAAAGCTTGCCTGTAACTTCGCACTTGGGAATTCTGGCTCTATCTCGATAACCTAAAATGGAGAAGAGAAGCTCGTGAGAAAAACGATTCTCATAATCCAATTTGTTAGGGAATAAATAGCACCGCGTCGGTTCTATCTCATTAGATGGTAACCACGAATGATTCCAAAACAAAGAATTCATACCCACCATCTTGGCACCTGGCAGATAAGTTCATTCATTTGCACTGCCGTAAGAGTTGGAGCTGCTTCGAGGCAACCTGCCTTCTCAATTCTCCTATTACCAAGTCATAGGCTAGAAGTCAAAGGCTAACCGTTATACTTGTAAGGGGTGTTTATACCACCCCTGACAGCTGCAACTAGCAGCTCCTCTCATTGGCTTGTCTGTACATTCCCGCCCTATCTTACTTTTATCGCCTAAGTAGCATTATGATCGTGCTTGCGCACATTTCAACTTGAGCATTGTGGTATCCGATGGATAAACGAAAATCATCTACATTTGCCCTCATCCCATGACAACATAATTGTTGATCCGTGCAATAACAAAAGGCAGCCAAACTGTCAACATTCTATGCAATCAAAAGTGCCCAAGTAATAAATCGTTTCGGACAAACGTGAATCAGCTGAGTGGCAGGAGGTAAAGGCGCCATCCCCAAAGACAGATTCTATTGGTCCCTTAACATCTGTCACTGGTCAAATTTGCCACCGGCTACGTACATCCATACCCATCTGCCTCGTGCCAATTTACTAAAATTGATAAAATAAGAAAGCGTAACTGCTCCAAACATTCGGATGACAGTGTATGTTGAAGTTTAAACTTAGCAATGCCTTTCTGCAATTGGATGAGACGTGAGAATAAGCGATTTGGATTTTTTCGGAGCAACACTTTTAGAGCACAATATTCTAATTCCCACTCAAATTTGGTGACGAGATAAAACTGTTTATCCTGGCAGTTGCAATACCACTTTTGGTGTGTAGATAGAGCGAGTTACCAATGTTTGCCAAACCACAAAAAAGTGGCTAATTCCTTGATAGTTACAAAGTCGAGATCTAGAAAGCCTTTACATGTCCTGGAAGTTTACGATTTAGACGGGTGAAAGCAAACCAACTAGCGGCTTCAAGCACTTCCTCATGCACCCCCTGACTAATTCGCAAAAGTGAGTTAAATGTATATTTAATCAAAAGAAATGTGAAGCAAAAAACACGGGATTAAACTTATTGGTAGCAGTGAACTCCTACTTAGTGCTTTAGCGCGACTGTGCCTGTGAATGGTGTGTCTAGTGTGGCTCGACAAAAGTGCGGCGAGTTTAACCTTTAGCAGCTGTGTCTGGGATGCACTACTTATTGCTTTTTCATTCTCACCTTAGTCAGCTCCAATCGCATGAAGTCAAGGTCATTGCACCGTTGATATTTCTGGCTCCGGTTTGTCATCAACTGCTGGGTAACGTCGGCTGTACTACTAAGTATTAGTCAGTAAAATGTCTTGCGCAACTTTCTATTTAATTTGAATGAACAAGGACCTGATAAGGGCAAGTTGATAAGACGAAAAGGCGTAATGAAATGTTAGGCGCTTGGTTAGACGAGCGGCTAGATGCGGAAGTCGGCGCATGCTCCCCCACTACATCATATCCACCACTAACAGGCATAATCCCACCCATTCACCACGCGCTGTAGGTAACAGCTCTAACCATGCGATGCCTCACCCACTCCTCTCTATTTTCGCTACACTAGAGAACTGCCAATTCGCAGCATATGTGCAGGTCAGTTGTTTCTCACGGTGCATGCTAAATAGTACGAGCCCCCAAAATTGTCCAAAGCTCCCCAATTAAGC
>LWMK02000870.1:1336-20149 GCA_001693075.2 Taenia saginata
ATTGAGAAAAGGTAGATGCTCTTATTCATACACTCCAGCATCATTGATGTTTGAGTTGCCAAAACAGAATCGCTTGCAAAGCTATTGACGCAGATGGTAGTGCGAGAGAAGAGGACTTGACGGAAATGCCTGACGCCTATCGCATATTCATGGAGTTAGCACCTATGCATCAAGTTCTGGTCCCTGGGAGTCCCGCAACATAACCACGTCGATTGGTCTCAATGCTTGAATAACGGATCGCGCGTTTGTGTGCATGTCAGTTAAGCTTTGACGAAGACCTGACCAAAAGAAGCTAAAAGTTGAATAAAGCAAGGGCATGAAGATACTTAAGATCCATAAGGCGTCCCAACGAAGGGAAACCTCAACTCATAGCGGTGGACCTCTCTGAGCGTAAATATGCGACAAGGCGAAGCGACAAAAGACAAGACTTCCTAAATAAGTGCAATCAGCCTGGTATTCAGCCCTCAGCGCTGGCTTGATTGAGATCGGCAAACGAAGAACCATCCTGTCCTGTGATGAGAAATGACGTGTGGGTGCTCGCCTGGTTCAAGTTGTGCCTTCTATTTCGGTTGACTTTACGTACTTAATTTTTAAGCGAAGTAAAACATGAGGTCTAAAGCAAACTAGATGCTCAAGAACCCTAACGCTAACCTTAGTCCTTTAATCCTGGTTTGTAAAATGCACAGTGCTTTTGCCGGCAACTAGTATTTGCTAGTTTGGTTTTACCTTCGTTTTGTTGGTTTATCATTCCTTTTGCAGTCAAGATAGCGTCGATTGCCATCGTAAATTAACATGATAAAGTCCATCAAGGCACTGATGCTCGTGCTAAACTGCAGGGCGCTTACACTGGCCAATGAATCGAAAATGTTCATGTTTGATAACTTAAGGTAGCCACTACCCATTTACTAATCAGCTCTTCTGAGAGCCAGCACTTCTGTGCCAGGATGTGTACAGTGTGTGTACTCACACTCTGGCGTAAGTGTGACTGTGTCATCTGCAAAAAAGGTTTTGGCTAATTTTTTGATTAACTTAAGATGCAGCCCTGTCAAGCAACTATTGGATCTCTTACTTCTTCTGCTGTAGCTATCACTGAAATCGCTTTCCATACTTTGGGATTTCAATTCGAAACTCAGGAAGCAATCACAATCCGTTTGAGGGCAACTTTGGTTTGATAATGAATGTGTCACTAAAGCCGACCCCATCTCATTCTTCGTTCTTGAGCCGTCTGCTTCCAACGTTGTTAAATCACTTAGTGTCGGAGAGTTAATTTTGACAGCAGGACCTTTCCTCTTCCTTGAACCGCTAATCCTTTGGTTGGACATTAAGTTGTCTGCTTAGGATCAAAAGAAAAGGACATTTTACTTAACTACCTGAAAACTTACTTAATCTACAATTAAAAAACAACTTTTCACAATAGCGTGTATGAAGAATAGAGTTAGTTAGGACAATTTTCGCCACTACCTACTCATGTAAGGGATGTCACCTATTTGCGCCACATCAAAGCCAGTAAGGTAAGACACCTGGCACCATACTGTGCCAAGTAGCACGTGCTAACTGAATAGGCTATCGCATCGAGAGGATTTGGGTTTTCATTTAACATATTTGTGAGGCCATTTTTTAAATATCACCAGGTTCGTTGTTAAAAAGCCCTCTTACGCAGGCGCTAAAGCATGCATTCAGTGGTCAACCTACCTGCAAGGAAAGTAGCCATATTTATGCTCGACTTAACAGCATTCCAACCTAAAAATGTGGTTTACTAAGAACAATCCAATAAAATCAATTTTCTAAATCAATTGCCTCTATTTTATGTTGACTCTTCTATAAATTCTGCACACTTAATTGGCTCATTTATTAACTTACAGTTGAAATTCCGAATCTCTACCACAAAAGCATTGGGCATATAGAACCGTGGCGGAACAGTTCACTCCGCGATTTCCAAATGCATGTGTTAGACCTAGTAGGAATCGTTGCTGATTAATCCTTCCTACAATTTTCGATTTTTGATCAGAATTTCCGATTGGAAGGACCTGGTTTGGCTGCATGCTGACCAAATATCTATTCGCCATTTGGGGCTTATTAATGTATAAGTTTTTCCTTTTTATTCCCAAAATGTGTACATTACCACCTTGTGATTATTATCGAGATGGTGGATTAGGTATGATAATTTCGTGATCGTATTCTCCTGTCGGTCCTGCCGCTTAGACAATAGGCGCATCCATAACATCAATATCCGATATGTAGAAACTTCACAACATTGCATTGTTTTGAAAGCATCTAAGCCAGTCACTGGACGAACTATATCGAGGAAGCCGTCTTTGCTTATTCCATTAAGCATGTAGTTAGAATTGTTAATTCGAACTTTGTCTATTGATACAATGCCTCCCGTAGTTTGTGTTGTGGAAGGCAGTAGACGACCATTTGTATTCGCGCTTTTCCGAGAGATATAAAAGGATAAGAAGAATTCCACTTCGGATTTAACATGGTTAAATTTACCTGGAAATTGTATTTGTGCACAAACGGTTCCAGAATTGCTGTATTTAGCGCAAATGCAGCTGCTCGATTTTCCTGAGGCTTTCCTTAGAATAAGCCCGGTAAGACAACCATGTGGTGGTTTCGAAATGTTGCAGCATGTGCGGTATTGCTAAAAGTCGACAGCTTTCCAAAAGAAATGGAAGGTGTTGCCATCGCTGCTGTTTTATTCCCCATTCCTCCTAAGCTTTAACACATCTCGTTTTCCTTGCCAATACCTTTTCATCAGGCACCAAATTTTTAAACAATTGAATTAAATGACAAGTGCATATATGAGACGGTGGCTCTTCAATGCTGCCCATTGCTAAACAGGACAATATTTGATAAGTAAAATTGTACTGGACGGCACGTGATCTGAGAGCCTCTCTGTCGGCACTTGCTAAACGTGCACCAATGTCCTCATTTGTGGTTACAATTATTGGAATTCACTGCAACCACTGCCTTGCACCGTATTTTACATCAATCGCCATGTCAGTACCGCCGAGTAATAATTTGAAATCGTCTTTAGTTGCCATCGTAATTCGCGGTTCTTCCATTAATGCAACGGTTTTGCGCAGTAAATTACCGAACTGAAAAGCACTTTTATAATCTCTGCGTGTTATATTTGCTAGAAATGCAGTACTATGCCTTTAATGGTGCAGTAATCAAACCAGCTAACAAAGATTTTCCCGTATTTGTCATTCCGTATAGACAAAGCGAGTTCACCATATAGCGGTTCCAAAATGTTACCGCGTGCGCTGTATTACTGAAAGTGAGTAGTTTTCCAAATGGAATGAAATGCGCAGACATTGCCATCGTTTTATTTGCTCTCCTCTTTGGGTAATCGTAGCAACCTAAATTTTACTTTAAATAAGCATAAGCTAAAAACTTACTTTTAGAGATGCAGTAGTTAAACCCACAAGTAGTGTCCTTCCAGTATTCATCATACCATATAGACAAAGTATGTTAGCTTTGTCCCGTTCGCAATCCATCATAGCTATTACGTCGCGCAGGAAAGCGTTAATGGATATGTCATTGTCCAGTAGCATTTTTCCTAACCACTGACAACCACTCTCCAATGTCTTCTTTTCCCGCCGATTTTGACATTTATGCTTCAGGCGCTGAGTGTTCTCCAAACAACCTCTACTTCTTTCCTCTTACAGAAGTTCCTCATTGAGAAAATAAAAAAAAAAATTTGCAATTTTGTACTAGTATAGACCCATTGGGGCATTCACTTCAACGGCTTCTTCTACAGTAAACTTCCTGGAAATTTCCTCCGGGCGAGTAATGTTGCGCTTCCATACCTCGTCGCACAGATCGTGATAATTGGAACGCCGAATGACCACTTTCAATTCATTCTTCGTCTGTTGCTCAAGGCGCCCAACTTCAGATTTCTGGCAGAAATGCTCCAACATTATGGGAGGCATACTATCCACTAGTTTAAACATGTCAGCTAATTCAGTGCCAACAAGGATTAACTTTCCCATTCCTTTCATACATTGTAAAATGCAAAGAGGATTACTAACGATCTCATTGGTGAGTTTTAACTCGTACCAATTCTTATGTTCAACGCCGAGGTCGGCACAAATTCTATCGAACTTCCGGCTTGAATTTGTAATGGAAGAATTGAGAAAAACGTGGGTATGATCTTCGTGTACCACATATTTGCATGAAGTTTTGCTTAATAGCACCTGCGGAGTAGAAGTCTCCTTTTCTAGTACTAATTGCCGGAATCCTTTCATGAGAAAGCAGCATGTGAAAACCCACTTTGGGTCTTACAGCATTTGGAAGGTCGAGGCACATTGATATTGATGGGCAATGATTGGGTCCGTGCCTTCCATTAAATTTGTGGAATGTTGCAACATCTCCGAAAATCGCCGGGAAAATAGACATCGCAAGATCGAATTGAAGATCAAAAGCCGGCGTAGCAACTACGAAAACCTACGGAGAGAAGTTTATGCAGGCAATATAATATGACCTGAAGAAATATGTCAAAAGTTTTCAGTTGAAGAGGCTGTTAAAATGAATGCAACACTGGGCCTTAATTTGCAGGTGATGGCATGAAGTATATTCACTTCTATAACGAAGATTGCCTTTTGACCGAGCACTCCATGCCTCACTTGGGAAATATGCAGCGTTTGCCACTCCAATGTCGCAATCGGAATGAGGACAATAGCCTGGAAGCCGGGCGCAAGTGGCTCGATTAGATGCTGCTGTATAACAACATTTCTGCTTCTTTATACAAAGCGTTGTTTACGTGGTGGATTAATAAATGGATAAAAATGTTGTGCTTCTACAGGATGACGAATGCTGGTAAATCCTTATTAGCCGGATTGATTACAGCTCCTTTAGTGGTAAGTTAGTAGTAATAGTAAAGTACTATTACACACTGCATTAACTATTGCTGCCAACTTACAGGTGGCAGCAATTCCTCATCGCGGCGATCAGACGGCCTTCCGATTTGACAATTTGCTGCACAAAACTGTAGCATTGATGGAGGAGCCAAGAATAGCGATGACGACTAAGGACGGTTTCAAGCTTTTACTAGAAGACACCGACATGGAAATCGATTTCAAATATGGCAGCAAAAGTGGCTGAAACTAATTCTCATCATTGCTACTACTAACGAAGACTTGGACTGCCTCCTAGCCAGTGCTGATAGGGGAGCACTAAAAAGTCGCACCATTCAATGTAACTTACCAAATTTGCTCATATTTAATTATTGGTTCAACTGAAGAACCACCAACGCAGTTGCGAGCATGTCATTTAATTGAATTGAATTTTTTGAACAATATGTATTTGTTTATATAAAATGCGGCAATGAGTTCAGGGAAATTATTTCGCTTTTCATTTGCTACAATGGGCGAAGGAAACAAAGACGCACCAGTTCCGGATGAAAAATCATTGGCTAGAGAGAATAGAGATGCTAAAGCTGTTGGTGGAATGGAAAATACAACAGCGGCTGTGTCGGCACCTTCTGTTCCCTATCAGCTACCCACATCGGAATGTGCGTCGTGCAATTTTATGCTTAAAGCGCAATATTAACAACTTGATGGACGCTTCACTGCTCTGCCAACAAGGTGGTTGAAAGATATGAAGGACTCCAGGTACACTAGCGGATGCTATTAAGGGGATTCAACAAACTAGCCTCCTCGTATTTGCCCAATGGTAACACTACCCGTCACAGCCACTTAAAAGTAGCGCATGCTGACATAACAACCCGACAGCATTCTGGAGCCGCCCCACAAAGGAAAAGATACTACGAGTTTACTCAAGCTGCATTCAGCCTTTCACCCTTCTTCGTGTACATTCTCCTGCAAAAAGTGGCTGGAAACATCTTGTTCTTTCCCAAGCACAACTCACTCGTTGAAACCCATCTACCCAGCTACTTGTAAGTCACACGTTCTTTACCCTTTAAAGCCATTCCCAAAGCTAAGTTGCAGCATTTTTTCTTTCAACGAATCACGGCACACTCAACAGTGGAACAGAGAAACAAATCGAGATTGCTTTTCAAAATGCACTCATCACCTGTGCCAGCAAACAGCGATCCAACAGAATAAAAACATTTCAACACCTGCTGCGACAAAGTATGCCGCAGCCGTCACCTGGTCATGCAAATGAGTCGCGTCTACGCAGTATCGATTCAGCAGGTAAGAGTTATCACTGCAACAAGGGATTTGATAAACTAGACGCACTGTAAGAGNCATTTCAACACCTGCTGCGACAAAGTATGCCGCAGCCGTCACCTGGTCAATGGTCATGCAAATGAGTCGCGTCTACGCAGTATCGATTCAGCAGGTAAGAGTTATCACTGCAACAAGGGATTTGATAAACTAGACGCACTGTAAGAGAGACGACGTCAAAGACGCGATGATCGTGAACCTTTATACCTTACCTGCGCAAACGCTGAGTACAATATAATGGCATGTGGAAAAGACTGAGCTGTCGAGGAGACCGTCAGCAGTCTCCGGGTTGGTGGTTACGATGAAGGTGATAGAATGTTGTAAGTTTAACAATGAAGTGTCGATCACTGCCTTTGCCGCACCACATTCCTTGTCTGCAAGAAAAGCGTGATTAATAGAGTATGGAAGCGACTGAGCAGATGATAATGCCTCACAATGAGGTACCAAAGAGTACTCATAAACCCAACACCAAGGATAGCAACCATAAACAAACCGAAACGTAGCATTCGCAAGTTAAGCATCGTGGAAGAATCGCCATTTGCATAGAAATCCCATCACGCAGACATCCTACGAAACTTAGGGCAAAGGCTACCTCAACATTTGCACTCAACTTCCTCATTGCATGCCAGTCGGGATCAACGTCTTTCATCTCAGTCTTGGTGGTCGAGGGCGTTACCAAATAGACGTCAACAGCACTCCAGATCGTCCATACCAAATTATTCATCGCCATTTCCTCCTTAAACTCACGAGGCCGAATTTTGATCCCATAATGAGAAATCATGAAAACGAAGCGCAGCTGCGCTTCTTGCACACACAAACTCATTTACTTCTAACCTGCGACTGGCAAATCATGCAGCCCTCTTCTTGAGATTTAAAACCTAGGTCGAACTGCACGACAATCGGTATTCAGGGAGAGGTTGACAGCAATTTATGTCCCTTTTCAATAACGGCCTCCCTGCCATCATTACTCTTAAGGAGGGAGAGATTTTACAGAACCACGAATAGTCAAGTGCTAATGTTAGCTATTCTAACATCCAGCAAAGATACAGGAAAGAAATGGTAAAAATTCTGATGCGGAAAAAATAGCCGTCAGGGTCTTGAAGGCGAGAGAATATCACGATCCTACGTGTTTCAGCAGCCCGCTTTTATTCGACTCGAAAAATTTCTACTATTAAAAAGGCATCTGGGTAAATGAACCATATATAACCCCACAGAATAGAGATGACTAGTTTACACAAAATGACTCCACCCATCCCCATTTCAACAGGTTTACCACGGCCTAGATCTTTGATTATTCTATTACCATAAAAGAACTTGTTCTTAAAAGACAAGAGCAAACCAAAACCAAAAGTTAATACCAAAATTGGGTCAAAATTATAACTACAACCTATGGATTCATTAAAATAGTCAAAACCAGCACAACACCTGCATCACTTTCTCTCGGACTGCCTAAGCCCCCTCCTCTGCCATTCAAGGCTTCCAATGGATACTCCTTGTTGTTTGTTTTCGGGAAAGCCACCGAGATTGATATGACCGACTAGGGAAATAGCACCTTGGTCATGAGTCCTTGACAGCGGTGCAAATCCTAGAGTTTGTCAATTAGCGAACAAATCCTTGCATACAAACGACTTTGACTTCCATCGATATCATCATAATGAAGCGTATCGTTAAAAAGAGCAACTGGCCTATTAGTTCTGACCAAAACAACAAATCCTTTTTTTGGTTTTGACCGATCACATACACTTACTGGTCCTATATCCAGAGTTAACCATACTCATAGTACTACTCATCCACATGGAATGTAACCTCTTTGTTTCACTCTTCCGCACTCTCCCGCTGCTAGATGCTGTGCACGGATCCATTGTAAAGTCTCAGTGAACAAATCCTTGCATATAAACCACTTCGACTTACCTCAATGCCATCATAATGAAGCATATCGCAACAAAGAGCAACTGGCCTATTAGTTCTGACCCAAACAACAAATCTTTTTTTGCTTGAGTTAATCACGTACACTTATTGAACCTATATCCAGAGTTAACCATATTCATAGTCCTACTCATCCACATGGAATGTAGCCTCTTTGTTTCACTCTTCCGCACTCTTCTGCTGCTAGATGCTGTGCACGGATCAATTTTAAAGTCTCAGGCGGAGTACACTCCCACAGAAGTCATGAGGCGATTCATAGAGCGAAGTGAGCTATGCCATCACCCAATTGTCCTCCCTTCAACCCTATTCGTTCTCTTGTCTTAGCATCCGTTCAGTAATGACGGGTGCTGTGAAGTGCTGATTTGATTTCTAGAATGCAAAATTATGGAATGAAGACGCATAAACTAAGGTAATTACTTTAAAGGAATGACCCTAGTGGAGTTTGAGTGACACAAGTGATAGGACTTGGAAGACAGTCTCCAATTCACACCTGAGGGATTTTGCAATTGCCTCACCTCTCTCACCCGGGCCCTTTCGCGACTATTTATTCTACTTAGCCTTCTTCCTCTGTTGGCTACTATGATGGCGTTCGCAAGTCTTTAGTAGACAAGATCATCCAGTAGACAGTGGGGAATCCATCAATACTGTACGAGAGAGTGAGGCAGATAATCGAGTAAAATGATTTTGAGCTCCAAAACAATGCATCGCATGGATATCCTTGAGGCATTGTCTCCTCTTCTCATGGCGAACTGACAAAGATCATGGTTTAAAAATGAATGGAGAATGAGAAGGCGACAACAATACTAAATTTTGATATAATAGTTAGGTAAGGTAGCTAAAAAAACTGGACTGTGCTGCGAAAAATAGAAATAGGTCAAGGGACGCGAAGCTCACAAATTGGACGAAATGATTTAGCAAGCATTCTTTAAAATTCATTTTGTCAAAATTGACTTTACCGACCATGGAGGTTATACCACTGTTAGCCTCTTAGACAGTGGCGCAAATCGCTGAGCGTGTTACCAACCGAACACTCGCCTTGTATACGAACGTTCTTGGCCTCTTTAGTAGCGAGCTGCATCATGACCGAGGCAGCATCTGTCTGCGTTAGCATTCTAGCACAGCTCTTGCTTTTTCTAATGAAGTCTATCAGAAAGTAGAGCAGCTGACGCGGTGTAGAACGCATCACAAGGTTCAGCATATTCCTCCATACTTCGTTCCTCTATCCTCTACCACTGCTGGTCGCTGTGCTCGAGCCCATTTTATAGTCTCGGTTCGAGCACATTTTAACAGAAGTCACAAGAAGAGTGAAAATATGGCTCCAGTAACGATGTAAATTCATGCACTGATTTTAGCTTTACCAACGCTTAACTGTCCTCCCTCCAGCTCCATTGGTTCCCTTTGGTGCTGACTTACCTCTTCATGCATCTAACTCTGCTGTAGTGTTCGTTTGTTCATGCCACGAAATGTACATTCCGGTGTCCTTATCATTGGGTCTTACAAGCAAAAATGGCCTTACTGAAATGGAAGTAGGAAGACGTCCCCTTTGCCACCTTCACTTGTGTGCATAAAGGAACACTAAATGTCAGGCTGCCACGCGGTTATTTGCAATGAAATGAAGTCGCCATTTTCCACAATTCTGACCGTTTACTATGAAATCGACCATCCGTTTTCTGATGAATTAGGTCACATTTAAAAGGCATTTACTCCTTCCCTATTCCCTGAACTAAGGCTGGCAATTCCTGAGGTGGACAGAGCAACAAAACCTTGCTGAATGCATATATAAAGCTTCTCTGTTCTGTCCTCTATCCATTTTCCTTGCCTGAGAAGCTGAGTCAAAGTGTCAGCTAGAACTACTTAGGGGCTGAGCTATGCCTTTCTGGATTAACTAATAAAAATAAAATGAGGTTATGCATTTCGTGGCATTAAAAACAAATAACAAAGCTGTATTTGACAAGTTAAATGGTAAGGCAGAACCCAAGACGACGAACAGAGTTAAAGGAAGGACAGCTAGTTGGTGGCATAGCTGAGTTCGCTGCATGAACCCACATTAGCGCAGAACCGATGTATTCACACATTTCGTGACTTTTGTTGAAGAGTACTCCAACCGAGACTATAAAATGAGCGCGAGCAAGGTGGCTAGCAGCGAGAGAGAACAGGCTGCGCTTAATGTTGGCGCGATTCGCTGTTACCCCTAGACATCACACACAGTTGTGAACACGCAAGTCAGGCAAAAATAAAGTTTAATGCGTCAGCTGCTCCCCTTATCAACATGCTTCATTTCAACGATGTTCGTACACAAGGCGTTGTTCGTTTGGTAACAGGCTTTGCGATTCGCACTGCTATCTAGGAGGCATGGCTTGGTTGTTATTTCCATGGCCTACTAGTCCATGTTCTCGTCCGTTTTCCTTGCGCAAAATAAGTCTCTAAGAGCCTTGCTTTCCTTGTGCCCAATTCTACCCGGTCAAATTCATGGGCTTTTCTCTACCTCATTTTCGTTTGTTTCTACCAAGTCCTGTTTTTATCAACTGCTTTTACTGAATGATATGTTGAAATTCAGAATTGTCATCGCCTTATCACTCTCCATTCATTTCTTAAGCATCCTCCAGTTCAATATCATGTGTCAAGACGAAACATCGTCTTGAAAATTAACAGGCGTGAAACTATTCAGAAGGTCGGGATCACTTCATCTGATTTTTTGCCTCACTTTGCGGTACTTTAGCGATGGAACTCAATCCTGCTTTTCTAATAGACAGGAAAGGTTGAAAGCGATTATGTGAGTAGGTTGTAATCAATTGCAGAATCCTCTCGGACGTAGACTGCGGATTATCTTATACATCCTACCACCTCTGTTGCTCAATACCTACCTATGTCCTTCCTTTCCATTAATCGCCTCCGTTCGTGCGTTTCTAATTCATCTTTTTCCATCATAGAAGTCAAATCAGTGCCTACAATATGCTTTCTACCGAAATCACAACCGGAAAATTAAGGTGAAAGTGAATTAACATCTCATGAAAATGAGTATATTTGTACTTCGCTAATCAACTAAGTGTTTCATTTAAAGTGCCAGTGGGTGTAAATGAAGCAATGCTGAATGTCATTTATGGGTTGACTGCCTCACGACTAGGTGACGAAGAATGCAGATGGGGTGCATTCAAACACATCCAAGAGCACCAGGGCGGAGGTGGTTGCTGAAAATTGGACCCCATCTTAAACTTAGCCGTAGATCTTACTGAGGCAGATCAAATCCTACACGGCAACTGCGTCACTTTATTTCGTACCACCTTCGCTTCCCTCCCTGCGTCTCAGCGCATTCGCGATTCCTGGGGTTGATTTTCGTCGGAATAGCACCATTTATACAGCATCGCAGTCTGCTTCCAGGATGGCTACCAACATAACTCGGTTTTTAATAGGATTCATCACAATTTGTTTCGTCATTGAAATGGAGTCTGAGATTGGATTAACCAACTATGGATAAAGCAACTTGGTCCTGCATCTCAGACAGTCATGCAAATCACAGATCATTTCGCCTAGCGAACATAGCCTTGTGTGCAAACGACTTTGACTTCCCTCAATGCCAGCATGCATTATAGCCGGAACATCTTCCACCTTCACTGCTAGGCAGTACGTCTGTGTTACTCTGCGACAGAAACACGGTCGCGAGAGAACTCTCAACTTTCCTCCGGATGCAGCACAAACGGATGCCCAAAATAATGTGGCTTACCAAGCTAATAAGCACAATGGAGTTCAGTTTGCCTTGCACAAAAGTCAAAACGGAGAACGGCTCTAGACTATGCTAATGTTCAATAAAAAGACGTGTTTAAGGATCAACAAAAAGACTTCCATTGGATATTCAAGATCGCTTTTAAGGGAGTAGCATTTGCTATCAAAAACCCCTACTTCGTAAAAGCTACACATTAATGCAGTTTTCGTGAGCACTCAAGAATTATTCTCTGCAAGCAATGTATGACTTGACTTGCCTCAGTAATTGCCGTGGTTACACTTACGATTACATCCAATTTACAGCATACGCTTCCAGTCTGGTGTACTTTGCTGCGCTCAGTCACGCCTTCATTCGCATAATTGTAGGCAAACATGCAATGCACACTGATTATCTCGTTGTAGTTCCGTCGATTGTGAAGTAAATTTTAATTGCTTTTTCATTCTCATTAACTGACACTTCGCAATAATCACTCAGTTGATTGGAAAAGCACAAATAAACTCATTTAAATGGTTGTGAGTTCGGCAGGAAGAATGACGAAGGGACCATTTAAACGGCCATAATTCAAAAAGACGGAAGGTGCATCAAAGCTCAATCCCTGACGTTGAGGAAGACGCACAACACTGGCGCCGATTTTCCGTCCTAACAGCTGAGCTCCTATGACTCCTCTTTTCATCTCCTCTGAGAAGTGGAAGCCACAGTTTCGGAGTCCTGGACGTCAAGAGACGGTGAGAAACCTGAATGCAATGACAGAATATGGCATTGACTTACCGAAGGGGATTTGGTAGCTGTTTAAATTCAATTCTCAAAGTCTGCTCCACCGAAAGAATGGTCAATTCTCCTATCCATTACTCTCTGCTTCAACGTCGACCATTTTCGCACACCTGGATCACTGATTTACATGCTGTTTTCTTTAATGCCTCTTTACTAGAACATTACTAGACATCGCCATGAGGTACTGGTACATTCATTTGCTAAGATGGCCGTCTCCATGCTGCGCACGGACCCTTTGCGTATTTGGACAGATTGGTCAGCGTTGGCACGTAAAGTTAGATCAAAGGTTACTTTACTGACAAGCACATCCTCCCTTCGCATAGCGTGTAACCCTAGAGGCATAAGTGATTGCATAGGACAAACTGCGTGCTAAATGAGCTCTTGAAATGGTGCTGATGCAAGCGCCAAGGGCTGTATCACAACTGTATTTGGAAACTTCCTTAACCGCAAATCACAGAAATAAACTCACGTCTATTGGAAATGGTCCAACTTAACNTTGCTAAGATGGCCGTCTCCATGCTGCGCACGGACCCTTTGCGTATTTGGACAGATTGGTCAGCGTTGGCACGTAAAGTTAGATCAAAGGTTACTTTACTGACAAGCACATCCTCCCTTCGCATAGCGTGTAACCCTAGAGGCATAAGTGATTGCATAGGACAAACTGCGTGCTAAATGAGCTCTTGAAATGGTGCTGATGCAAGCGCCAAGGGCTGTATCACAACTGTATTTGGAAACTTCCTTAACCGCAAATCACAGAAATAAACTCACGTCTATTGGAAATGGTCCAACTTAACCCAGTTTCATAAGTACATTTAATTATTCAGTCGCAAAATATATGCAAGTTTTAACCCATGTTTTTAGCCATTTGCAGTTCCATTCTCAACTTATAGCATATTAAATTACAAGTGGCTTTTTATGCCTCACTATTACAAAAGCCAAGGAGAGCGGTTGGCAGGGATAATAAAGGGTTGAGAGAGAAGAGGAGGAGGCTTAGTTTAAGCGATTAAAGACACTACCAAGAATGCACGAATTCAGTCTGTCAAAGGGAGCAATATCGCTGTCGACAGCAGATTACCAAGTTAAAACTTCGCCTACAATTCTTCATCGACGAGATGACTGTCACATCCGAAAGCTATGACGATCGGCTCAGGTAAGGATGGCATCGTAGGTATTTGAACGAACTTTAAGCTCAGACTTTTGACACTAAATGTAAGCTTGATAAGTACCACATCAGCCACTTCGGGTTTCTTGGTAAAAGTATATTCAACATGGAAGGGACCTTCCATTGCCTTAATTTGTTCACCATATTTGCGTTGATTTGTACTACTAATGCTGAAAGCAGTAGTGTCATGACTTCATAAATGGGAGTGGCTTTGGGTTTTCCTCTATTGCAAGAGCAGCCCAAAGACCACATGTCACAACCATGCAGACCTACAATGCGGTAAGAATAGCTAGGAGATCCCGGTCGAAGGAGAACTACGTCATTCGCAACAGCCATCCTATTCACTCCACACACCCATCTCCGCAGCACTTGCAAATCCCACCCTCAAGTCATCGTTTCCTTCCAAAGGCCCAGCCGATACTAACAACAGGTTTGGTGAGATAAACAGCTACAGGCGAACTGGGAATCATGCGGAAATGCTGATGGTTGCAAGAACTTACCAAATGTCCTAACAGTCCTATGTCGCATGCCCCTCACCCATGCCAGTGACAGGCATCATAACTGTGAATGAGTAGCTCACAGGCACATGAGTATTTCGACGGATAAAACCCCTCTTCTCCCTAAGCGAACTTGATCCACTGCTAGCAAATTTTTGTTTTGTAGTAAAAATGCCTCTTTAATGCCAAAAGGATGGTGGTAGTGCCTAGAGCTAATTTCTTATTTCACTTTGGTGTGAGACGAATTGTCCAGCATTGTATTTATTGTTCGGTAAATTCATACAGTGATTTCAGCTATGTCAATCTGCAATCTACTTCCGAGAGGATTCTGCAATTTGTTACAACCTACTCGCATGCTCTCTTTCAACCTTTCCTGTCTATTAGAAAAGCAGGATTGAGCAACATCGCTAAAGCACTGGAGAGTGAGGTAGAAAATCAAATGAAGTGACCCCGACCTTCTAAATAGTGTGGCGCATGTTAATTCTCAAGGTAACGTTTCATCTTGACACATGATATTGAACAGGATGATGCTTAAGAAATGAGGGGAGAATGATAAGGCAACAACAATTCTGAATTTTGACATATTGTTTGGTAAATGTGGTTGATAAAAACAGGACTTGGTTAAAACAAGCGAAAATGAGGTAGAGGAGTCCATGAATTTGACCAAGTAGAATTGGGCATGGGGAAAGTAAGACTCTTTGAGACTTATTTTGCGCAAGGACTAACAGGCCATGGCACTAACAATCAAGCCATGCCTCCTAGATAGCAGTGCCAATCGCAAAGCCTGTTACCAAGCGATCAACGCTTTGTATACGAACATTGTTGACAGCTTGCAATACCAAACCGCATTATGACCGAGGTAACATCCACCTTCACTTGCATTCAGACACAGCTCTCGGTGTTTGAAATGAAGCATTTTGATAAAGGGAGCAGCTGTCGCATTGAACTTCATTTTCACTTGACCAGAGCATTAACAACTGAATGTCTGATGTCTGGGGGTAACCAGTGAATCGCGTCAGAACGAGCCGTTCAGCTCCCTTGTCCACTCGTACTGCTAACCACCTTGCACGCGTTCATTTATGCTCTCGGGTGGAGTACAATTCAACAAAAATTCGTTTTAACATGGCTGCATTAAACAGGAAATCACACAGTATCCTTGCTTAGCTTAACTTCTGCACGTTGAGATCTGCTTTCCTCGCATTCCATGAAAGTCCGGTTCAAATATCTCCTACATTAGTACCTTTGCGCACAATGCAACTGAATAATCGCTTACGATAGGAGAGTTCAACCCGCGAATCAGTGGGCCAAAATTGAAAGTCCATCACCAGACAGTCAGATGTTTCATCAAACACTTATATGAATCTTGATGGCTTAAGACTTTGGCAGGCTACATATTGGCCGAAGTGTAGTCTTAAGCGTCCTATGGTAGGAGACGCCATGCGGCATGTAGGGAGGACTGGATAGCTGAGTGATGTCCGCCTCTTCCTCCTCCCCTGCAACATTGCCAATGCGTCGATACTGCAGCTAGTCATCAATCACCTTCGGCATTCAAACGAAATACTCCACACTTTTCCTACGTTTAAACTCGTCATCAGTCAGGAGATAAAATGGGCGAAAGTTTCCTCTATAACGTTGGTTGTCACTAGGACGTTGCAGGCGTTCGTTCGATATCCATTTAGCACATTCAACTGCTCTTTGGTCAAAAGTGATGCAACAGGGTTAGTTGGAATGGCAATGATGCAGTTCTCTGGCTTCGACCTGGCATAGAGAGGTGTCACTGCTGAGACGCCCATGATTAGATGGGCCACTGAGAGCGCGGTGATTCACTCCCTCACCAACAGCAAAGCAGAGGGAGTCCTGTTGTTTACTTCCACTACTTCACGTGAATACAGTAACACTGGAAGCAGTGAAACCATACTGGAGCTCATGTGAAAGTGCATTAGCATTAATTCTCTTAGGATCAAAAGCCAGCGGCTATATGAGTTTTTTGCTGAAAGACTGACAGACCTATAGATAAGCCTCAGGCGCCCTCTCCAATGTGGATAAACAGGTCTGAATGGTGCTGCCACACTGAGAGTTCGTGATGACTGTGGTGGCCATGTTGTACAACCTGGGCTGTCGGGCTGGCTGGTCTTCGGGCCATGCATGCAGTCCCATTCTTATTGTTCACGGAGTATGTATATATGTTCTGTCCTAGTATTTTGTCTTCATTCGCCTTCAAGGAAGTCTCAGAACGCCACAGTGTGAGTGTCCATGCTAAAGGGAATTTCATTTGTTTAATTTACGCATGTTCAGAAGCATGAATTGTAAGGAAAGTGTGCTGGATTTGTAGGCTTTCCTCATTCATTGTTTCTGTGGCGTCGTTGGTGGAATACTAGAACTCTGTTGTCTAATTTAATCAAACACTTGTATTGACAATGTCCATTTGGTAAAGGTGCACAATCAAATTCACTGGTCCTGGTGAGCACAAGTACTTTTCAAATTAAGACAAAGGATGAAGGTTTGGATTTTCCTTGATGAAAACTTTTAGACTCTTTTAAACGATTCTAGGGTAACGTTCTAGGTCCTGCAACATTCGCTTCAAAATGGCACAAAGTTGAGGCGAATAAACTTGACCTTAGTCTTTCATGCTAAAGGCAGGAAAAATTTGTTGAGAGAAATTGCCAACTAATGCAACAATTGTAGGCTATTGCTCCTTGCGCCTCATCGTGGCCTCTAGCGCATCAGCGATTCCAAAAATGTAAAGCTGTAATTATTCTGGCAGTTAAACGGGAAGCTTCGCTCACAAGAAACCGACTTATGATGTTTCCTCTGCTCCGGTCTAGGTGGCCGATTTCAACTTTATCCAAAAACGGAAGGGAGAGCAGGCAATCGCGTGCTGATATCAATGAATGAGTGTAGAAGTTTAGAATTTTTGAGAGCCTTGAACAGGTTTTAATACAACTCGTGGGTTTTTCCCTGAATTAGAAACAAATAGAAGTGAAGATCGTGCAGCGTTTGGGTTGCAGAAGAGATATTATAATTCAGTCTTCAAAATACTAAAGTGTAAATTTGTACTTCATTTCCGTCCTCTTGTTTCGTTTAAGCTTTTGGTATAGAGGTTTGCCTTTAGCATAGGTGAATTTTACTCCTCCAACAGCAGTTGGTCAGTACTAAGACATAGTTGAATGTACCTCGGCATGAGGACACTTTCCACATCTCCTTGAAAGGCTTTCGCTCTCCATTTCCCAGTTGTAAAGATTAAGGCGGACGTCTCCTCCGTACGCTACAGTGATCGAAGTGTCAAAAGAGTCTGTGCTCTTTGATCGTCTGCCTCTACATCATGCGATTCATTCGACGCCCCTTACATAAGACGGAGAACCGCAGTCTCATAACAACGAGTACGTGAGTAGAGGTGGACTAGCATAAGGCTGCTTTCCTGACGGAACTATGCTCTAAGTGTTGGAGCTACGGTGACTGTTTACCTTCCCCACCAGCACAACATATTTAATGTTCTGATTACCTCAAAAGGACTCGATGTCAATCCCATATTGCTTGATCCTCACCGGTTTGTAATAATTGGCCAAAATTTAAGGTAGTAAAGTAGGCATGTGAGCTGTTTTTGATGAAAAGATGCACTCATTTTTATGAACAATTTTTTTGTGGTAATGTGATAATTGCTCTTCAGAGCTGTGGTAAATCTGTTAAAATTGGGCAGGTAAAGACATGCTGCACAGTTGACATCAGCACCTGATTTTTCTTGGTCTTTGATAATCTCGTCCTTTTCAAGAGAATTGGAGGCCGAAGGACAAGTCTTGAAATGGGGCACTAATTACCATCAACATTAATTTGATGCATTAACTTGATGCTTCTCTCTGACCACTGGTTGTCGTGCGAGTCGGCCTACGCATTTACTGCAAGGTGAAAATGGCTACAAGATTAGTTAATTACAGGCTGGAATAAACAGAGTTTGCGAATGCTGGAAGAGCATCTACTCTTGGTCATTATGACCACTGAGTGTGGGTTAAATTTCGGGATATTGAGTTTGCAGAAAAATGGTAATGGAAAAATAGGTACAGGCGATCCAGGGTGCTGTTCACGTCTATTTTTTTCTGCCCTCTCTCACCAGGACTGAAATAAAAAAAGCTAAATCCCACTATCACATAATGAGGAGGTTAAGTGCGAATGTTAAGTCGGCCTTTGCCCTAAGTTAAGCAGTGTATGTCTGTTTGCGTGATGTGACTTCTCTACAAATGCCAATTTTTCCATGGTGCTAAACTTGCAGAAGCTAATTTTGGTTGTTTGTTTTAGTTTTAAATTCATGAGTGTTCTTCGTTTTGGCATTGTAAAATATTACCATCTACTCTGTGGCTCCATTCATATAACGTCTCCGTAGTCAGTTGACCATTCNGCCTCTACATCATGCGATTCATTCGACGCCCCTTACATAAGACGGAGAACCGCAGTCTCATAACAACGAGTACGTGAGTAGAGGTGGACTAGCATAAGGCTGCTTTCCTGACGGAACTATGCTCTAAGTGTTGGAGCTACGGTGACTGTTTACCT
>LWMK02000872.1:5239-22120 GCA_001693075.2 Taenia saginata
ATTTAATCCTTAGAACCTGGTTTCGTTGCATGGGAGAGCAATAGGCATCAGACTACTGCCTTAAATAATGTGACAGTAACAAGGAGGTTTTACTTACTGGGTCCAACTTATAGCCTGCCTTTGGCAAATGAATTTGGCCTACTGCATAGCGTAATTTAGTCCTATGCAACCCTTATAGAGCAAGCGTTCTCACCACCATCATTTCTGAGGGGCTCAATGATTAGCCTATCAGCCCTTCTATACACCTCATCAATAATTATAAGAAGGCCTTTTCTGTACGAGCGATACACTTGCGTCTGAGACAGATTGGACAACGAATTACCCGTTTGGTGCAAGGGCAGCTAACTTACCACAAGAACCACTTGTCTTGGTGGTTGTGGATGCATTTCATCCACCCTTACGCATGTCACCGCATTGCTGAATTCAAGTCGAATTCCATCACTTTTTAAGAGACTGCATAGATCTTCGATTTTACGCGATCGAAGCGATAATAGAGACACGAAGAAAATGTAGGGTGGAAAGAGGCTGGAGGTGAAGAATGAAACTGTGACAGAGTAATACGTACCAAAGGCTTATCGTGAACCACGGATTCTGCATTTAAAGCAGCTTGGGTTCCATAATCTGCCATACTTGCGCCAGAACAATGGGGAAGGTCATGCTTCAAGGAGTTGTTGCTATTCTCATTAGGTTTGGATTATGAAAGGCAAGCAAATCGTCTTATGAAAGGCAAGCAAATCAGTTTCAACTAACAGTTACATGTTTAGCAAGAAAGTAGGCGAAACTAACTAAATTTATTTATAAATTAGGCTTGGTGACATCTCTGTCTCTCCTTGCCTACCTATCTGCCTCTCTCTGCGCATGTGTTAGCTGACTCACATTAAAGTTGGTTTGGACTCCATCTGTCGCTCTTGAAATGGGACGGAGATGACGCGATTGAGAGGTCATGGAGCTGTAGGCAAATATTTCTGATAAGGAGCAATTGATTGAATTGTCTTTAAGGTGCCTTAGTGATGCAACACCGAGAGATAGCAGACTGACTTCTACAACGATGAAAATGTGACAATTCTCGACTGGAAATCATGATTTGGCATCAGTATGCACGTATGTGTGCACATTTTGCGTTCCTTAACCAACGGTTGTAAGTAGAACACTGCTAGCAAGTAATGCTGACTACGTGACACAGAAAAACACAGTATAACATGCTAGCGAACCTGTAAATTCATGACCGATTAATGCTCTACCCTACCATTTTGGTGTAGCTCTGGCTCTGTTTTCGTCGAGCACTGTGAGGTTGCACTGGAAAAGTTCATTCACAAACACTATGCTTGGACATTCAAAGTTATACGCGAAGTCGAAAAGAGTCCCGCGAATCCTCTGTGATGATTTGTGCCCAAGCGCACTCTAAATATGTATTAAAATATGACTGCGGAAGTCAAGCCTTTACAAACCAGAACGCTCTGGATTACAAGGATGGCCACAAGGTGCGCTGCCATTGAGGAGAGCTACTGTGCCACTCTTACGCCAGGAGCTCAGTGTCCACGCTATATATATGCGTCACCGAGTACGTGCAGCTACAAATATGAATGAGAACAATGAGCCACTTCTAGTGTGCTCTCATCAAGGCAAAGTGTATCGCTTTTGAGGTCCTATTATTTCCATTGAAACGGATGGAATGCCCGAGGAGTGAACGAGGTTAGTAATGGGCGCAGGCAATGAACAGCCTGGGCACACAATTGGGCCGTTTTATATGCTTCCAATGTTACAATGAAGTACGTGTGCTATATTAGTGACAGGAGTAGGCGAACTCATGTTTTAACTGAACATCAGGGCTGAATACCTTGCCAAAATGCCGTGGCGAACGCAACACACCCTTTCCTCTTGCTACTCTTGCAGACGAATGCCTCTCCCAAAAGTGACTTGCATGTAGCATATGCCTACCATCGGGCACGACTCACTAAGTAAATTCCTCTCACTATAGACGGTTTAAAGTGAACGAAGTGTTTGCGTTAAAATTGTTAGCCTTAATCTGTGATGCCGATTCGCCCATCCGAAGCGCATTTTTCCTCACAGCAAGTCAGATATTCGAGAATAACTGCCTCAGTCAACTTGCAGCTCAGTGTAAAAATTAGTTCATCAGTAATGCTATTTTGTTTGGATGTGGTGGATCAGGGTATTGGAGAAGATCTGCAATTTGAAGAAAGTGCCGAACCTCGAATGATTGGGGCGAGTTATGATGAAACTGCTACAACCCAGGCTCTCCCTTCAGTCGTAGTGAGGCAAAGTCATCTTTTGGAGGGTTGATTGCTAATATTTGTTCAATTAATGTTGAAAATACCAAATTTGAGGATCCGAAGAGATGACACTGCGTTTATGGGGAGGAAACGCACATCAGATTTAATGCTGAGCTTCACGTCATCTTTTACGCAACAACCTATTTGAGAGGTAAGCCTGACCAACGCTGCGGTGGTCTGTTTCTAACATATTTTGCAGCAAGAACGATGCAAAGGAATTCTTAGTCTTCAGGTGACATTCTCTGTGTGTTCTCTAAACACGAAACATGCCTGAGACTGGTCTTGATGAAGGCGCATTTGGAAGTCTGATCCTCCTCTTGCTCTAAACATCAAATGGCAGCACAAGTCACCTAGGGGGGTCCTTCAAACGAAGCCTTTTGGAGTTTGACATATAGCGAAGTATTTTGATTATATGAAGCCTATGTGGTAGTAGGTCCTATTTCTTTTTCTATTCGGAAGCCCACTTGTCGTTTGTTGTCCTACAAACAATCTATTCTCTTCCCACAATCTGTTACACTGCAGATAAAATGCAACAAGCCAAGACAAACGTCACTTGTAACAAGTGGCCACGACTTGTTGAATAAGCTTTTAGCTAGACGAATGCAGGCGCGAATTCGCGGAATTAGGTGATAGCCTAAGTGGTAAGTTGACAAACATTTAAAATGGATGTGGCGATTTTTCTTAGAGCAGGTCTTAATGGTTTAAATCACGCCCTTTTCACTAAAACAGTTACTAATTGCCAATACGAAAGCCAAAAGGGTAGAAAACTCTTGTGACTGCTTTATGAGAGGCTTGGTGTTGTGAGTGAGCTTAAAGATCATGATTATTGAGTCAAATATTGCTTTACTCCGCAGCAAGTGGAGTAGCGCTTGTCAACGACAATCCAAAAGGGCACATAGAAGAATACACTGATGCTTAGATGCCCGTCGATGTAAACGTATCTTGAGCGGGTATTGTGAGTGAGCACCCCATGTAGCAATATACTTGGAACCTGTGCCACGCACGGGCAATGCATTTGTTGGAAATTCAGATTTCATTGGGAATACTTTGGTAAGTTTGCAAATAATAAAATAAAATTCAACCACCTAGTGCACCATGCCTCGTGAAACAGCGATCAGATGCAATATGACTGGCTGCCTTAATTTGTGATTAGGTATTGTCCTCCTGTCATTTTTCATAGAATGCCAAACCCTAAGGAGAGTATACTCTAATGAAAGTACTTGCAGTGCCTTTGTGTGCTATGATGTAATTTTTGTTTGCTGACTCGCCAATCAGTGTCAAATTACCTATCATTTGCAACACCCAGATAAGTTCTACCGAGGCCAATGTAAGTAGATCACGACATGAACCACTTTCGCAGAGAAAGCTTGGCAATCCGTGGGCATGAGCAGGACACCATACTGTCAAATCGACAGTGCAAGCACAAAAGTGGTAACAAAAGGCACAGTTAAACAGATGTTTAGATATAGCATAGATCTCTCCCTTCCTCACTCACACATTCCTGACTACTTCAAGCCACCACCACCTATTCAGACAAGTGAAAATACTCGCCCACAACTACCACTTTTCATACAGATGGCAAGGCGTATTAGCCGAGTGCTGCATTTTAAATTAAGGTGCAGTATGACTGGCTGCTTTAATTTGTGATTAGGTATTGTCTTCCTGTCATTTTTCATAGAATGCTAGACCCTAAGGAGAGTATACTCTAATGAAAGTACTTGCAGTGCCTTTGTGTGCTATGATGTAATTTTTGTTTGCTGACTCGCCAATCAGTGTCAAATTACCTATCATTTGCAACACCCAGATAAGTTCTACCGAGGCCAATGTAAGTAGATCACGACATGAACCACTTTCGCAGAGAAAGCTTGGCAATCCGTGGGCATGAGCAGGACACCATACTGTCAAATCGACAGTGCAAGCACAAAAGTGGTAACAAAAGGCACAGTTAAACAGATGTTTAGATATAGCATAGATCTCTCCCTTCCTCACTCACACACTCCTGACTACTTCAAGCCACCACCACCTATTCAGACAAGTGAAAATACTCGCCCACAACTACCAATTTTCATAAAGTTGGCAAGGCGTATTAGCCATGTGATGCATTTCAAATTAAGGCCCCTTTACAAGATGAATTTGTTGATTGCTGTCCGCCTTTCATGTGTTGCTCCTCATCAGCCGTATCTTCTTTGCAAAATATTTCTCGTAGGGTAATCTATCCATTAGGTTGATCTCAAAACTATATTTCTATCACTGCCACAACTGTGTTTGCATATCAGTGCTATTTAGCAGTATGATCGGTTTGCACTTTGCTCCTACGACCTTGAAAGTGGGGGCGCGGCAATCTGAATAACTCTTGTCTTACTCGAGATGAGCGTGTTTTCTCGCAAAACGCTCTGTCCTCCCATGGCTATTTGCACAGAGTCTCCAATGCTACACCCATCTGCAGTTGATGCCTACCTCGAGTTTATTAATCGGAAGTAGGAACGGGCATGGCTGTCCTTTAGGCTGCCGCTTCCTATAATATGCGCTACTCAGTCTTTATTGCAAAGGGGAAAGGGACATCGATACAAACTTTACTTCCGCCTGATAGACAGAAGAACCGGAGGACAAGGGGCTATACAAAAGTCCTAGGGCAGCTCTAAACATGCAGCTTGGAAAGTAGCTGACCACTACGCTATCCTCATTCCAATCACAGCAAGTTGGAAGTAGTCCTCTCCATCATGGCCTACAATGCACAATATTGAACTAGAAGACAGGCATAAAAACGGACGGGACGTGGACCTAAGAGGTGGCTAAATAAATCATTGTACAAGGACGAAACACAGGATCAGGCGATATGTCCTACCCCCAGCTACCCATCTTAGTCCTCATGTTGTTGCCCTTCTCACATTTTAGGTCACCCTCAACAACGTCTCCTTCGGATTCTGCCCTCTCTTACCGGTGGCCTTCTTCCCGTTCACCACTTCCTCCTCGGTCCTCAGCAAATCGTATTAAACCATCCGCTCACGTGTTTGTTCCTTTCCATGGACCAATTCATCGTCTCTGTTTGTGTGCTTAACAACACATCACTGCCTACTTTGAGCATTCGATTATGAGGTCCATTTTATATCCATATGATTCTCTTAGGCCTCTAGCAAAGGCAGGGAAGTGATAAGTTGAAATAGGTAATGTGAAACCATAACATCGGCGTACCGTGAGCTGCATATGCATCCGAGTTTTGTATTTGCTTACTTTATAGCTGGATAAGAGACAATGATTTGCATAAGAGCCCAACTATAAATATCCACCCGTAGTGCCCGAAGATGGAAAGGAAAAAGGAATGTGCCACTGCTTCCACTACTGAACTGGCCTAATCACACTTGATATATTTATGGTGCTAATAGAAAAATTCATAAAGAAAGACATTCTTAATGTATATAACCCGATTTTAAGTAAATTGTGAGGTTCGCTGCAGTGCCAGGAAGAAGAAACAGATGCTCACTTCGTAGTACCACGCTATTTGCTCTCTGGATTTAAATGTTGGTCAATAAATGAATGAATAATAGGAAAATAGAATCTCATGAGAAAAAAAAGCTGTAATTAACCCTAGTGAAGCCTAATTGTGACAACTACTTGTGCATTATTTAAGTGTCTTGGCCCACACTCTTCTGGCGCGTCTATAGTTTTGGGTTGCATGTAAGTCAGTCTAGAGGAAATCTAAGCCTAATATTGGCCAAATTTGTCACAGCTTCATGCAGTAAATACACTCAATCAGTATGGATCGTACAATCTCACTTTCATCTAATGCCTTCCAATTGCAATGACTTACACCAACGCACTACGTTGCCTTGTACACCAGCATGAATTGATTATGGTAGCTAATGCATGGTAGGCTCGATCTAAGCTAACACTAATGCATGGTAGGCTCGATCTAAGCTAACTTCCTGGAAGCCCCATCGTTTCTTTCATTCATCTGCAGTTTCGAACCCCTTCATCTAGGATTCTAATTTGTAGGGCATAAAACGCATCATGAGGGAAACAAGGTCCGTATCCTAATCGAGAGGTGAGATTGATGTCTAAAATCACAAGTTTGACAGGCCAAAGCACGCAAGCAATTGCAAAATTATGAACATTGCAATCATATTCTTCTAGCTGGCTAAAAAAATTTAAGTTGAGAACCGACTACTGCTCTGCATTTGGGCCTTACGTTCCAATGATTGCACATTAATCCGACAAGTGATTACTGTGGAGCATGAACGGCAATGAAAGCATTCAAATAACAATTGCTACGCTGGAAACAAACAAACAAACAAACGGCATGACTAATTTCTCTCTCGGTTTGATTTTATGCCTGCATTTAGTGGCTCTGGCTTGCAGAGCCTATAATTTTGATGGCAAATTTCCCTCACAATCGACTCCTTACAACAGGAGTATATCCTGCACGCTTCCACCAATTATTTTGCATGGCAGTATCGTGTCGCTTCAAAGCAGTTTAAGTAGTGATTCAGTTGACCATGATCAGAAACTGGATGAATTTTCGACTCAACGCCTACCCAAGGAATGGACTACGTATAAGGGATTACGTAATCTACCAATTTCATCACTGCATTCTTAGTTATTGGTCAAAGAATGCTAGGGTAGGAGTCGCGATTTGGCGACCTTCCTACTTGATAATGCAAAGGGAGCCAATGTGCTGACATCAATCTGAGTTCAATCCAATGTCACCCCCCTTGACAGGCTATTTAAACCCTGACGTCAATGTCACCTAATCCATCTAGCTAGCACCTCTCAATTATGGTGGGTTTACTTTGTCTCAACTCATTTCCCTCCATTTATTTTTTCCCCTTTTTTCCATCCCTTCGTTCTTTGCTCAATTATCTTCTTATATCATTAGTACAATTTAATGTCACCCGCAACTACACACATTGTTTGCGATTCAGGCACAAAACAGCTCAACTGGCAAAATCATTGACCTCAGCTTGAATTGGTATTAAATTATGTGAATTTCTAGGTGTCCCGGGTATGGTTCATCTCTGTTTGAGCATTCCAAGCTAGATGTGGGTCCTTTCAGCACATCGGTTCTCCGCTGTCATGTTTAAGTGCATTTACCAATGGATGTGGTTAGATAAACAAACAACCCTCACCTACTTCGTTCCAAAATGTTCCGCAAGCCATTTGCTATCAGCTAAAGCAAATCGACTCTTTTCAACGCTTTCTATCCAGGCATTCTCAAGATCAAGACCACAAAGACATACACTGACAAGTCTCGCCTGTCCATAATGCAGTGACTGTGGCACCTGAGTAATAACAGTGACTGTGGCACCTGAGTAATATGCCATTGGGTAAATTTTAAAAGGAAATTCCTACAAAAACGTATCTATTGCACGTACATACTGCTTGCAATTATGGGTGCATCGAGACTGAGGTTGGGATGGATTTCGTTTCCATAAGTACCACTTATCTGAGCACATGAGCTGAGCACAACTGTAGCAATTGCATAATCTATGTGTTGGATTCCTCACGCTTCCTCGGTGACGATTTTACAGCCGCACTAGAATGCCTTGCTTTTCATCAAATGCTGGTTATTGCAGTCACTATAAATGCAATTCGTTCGGAGACTTGGTGACTTCGCTCCCTCCCTGCTGACAACTCTGCCCACCAATCGGCGGATGTGGTGCAGCAGGCCCAGACAAAAGAGCCTTGTCAACTGGCGTCGCCTATTGAAATGGAAAAATTACGACGTGATTCTCAAAAGAATGACGAATGTTTCGGATGGTACCATTTACCTGCCATTAGGCAACGTAGGTGATTCGACTTCTAATACATTATGCAGTGATGGTAAGTTTTGTTTTTTCCTTTAGTTTTGAATTTTTCAATTAGATATTTGATTGGGGAGGCTACCTGCCATTAGGCAACGTAGGTGATTCGATTTCTAATACATTATGCAGTGATGATAAGTTTTGTTTTTCCTTTAGTTTTGGTTTTTTCAATTAGATATTTGATTGGGGAGGCTCTAACAAGTTGAAAACAGCTGCATTCTTAAAATGATTTAAACTTTTGTCCGAGTCATTCAAATGGTCAGTCCTCTGCACCCAGTGCCTTTAAAACAAGTAGTACATTAACGAACGAGCATGTCTAGTAGACCAGGACAATCCATATGCTTCGAGCTAAATAACAATGTTGGAGAGGAAACGGCATGAAGATTACTTGAGCGCGCAGTTATGCGTATCAGCTCTGATTTGCCTCCAACATATCAGTCATGAGGAGGCTCACTAACCCAGCATCTCTTCTCGAGCTCAGAGTTATCGTCCACTTCAAATCCCGGTTTTGACTGCTCCACCTCCTGTATTTACCCTAACTATCACAGTCCGATCCCTCAGATTCGACAGCTGTTGTGGCATAGGCTACTGATATTAACTCAACTGTCATTTGCTTCTGTTGACATAATCACCGCGTCAACTAGAGGCCTTTGGTGACCGCCAACTAAGGCTAAGGCCTTATAAAGCTCATTGTGCCGAATCAAGCTGCTGCAACGACCTCTGGAGGATAATAAAGCCTGTTGCGTGGGCAGTGCACATCCAAGCACCATTATAGTAAGTGCTCAAATGAATGTTAACATGAATTCACACAAAGTCAAACGAAGTGGAAAGATGAGCGAAGATCTCGTGATAATATGGTACTCTACATATTCAAACAATAAAAAGGTGACAAGCTAATGTTTCTCTCATCTCATTTATGCATAGTGGGAAAATGGATTTCTAGCATGCAGTGAAACGTAGGCTTGTTCCTCCTCACTACTTTTAAGTTTCTATGTGTGGTGAAGCACCAGCCAAATAAACCAAGCGTAAAAGTGTTTGTTTGATGTTGTATGCAGGACTGCTTCGATAATCAGCACCGGCTATGACTCGCTGGTGTAAATGCACTACGGCAGAATGACACGGGATCAAGTGCCGATGGATGTTATATAGGTTTTAATGACTCCTAAAATCGCCGTGTGCTAAGAGGAGTGAAGCTGTGATGTCCTGCGGTTGTAAAGGAATACGAATGTAGTGGGGTTGGAAACTTCCGGGAAGGTAAGCAATCCATGTACCTACGAGGTAAACACGATGTCAACGATTAATAGACAAAGGATTTTCAGTTCAACAGAAGATGATCAGTGATGGCATACCATGTGTTGTAAGCATATTAAGGCAACAGTTATTGCAATAAAAGCAGAAAATTGTGCAGAAAGAGCAAAGGAAGTGGCACAATAACCAAAAAGCTCAAATTAATCGACAGCAACCTAAGGAATCCTCATTCCGCTCAAGGCCATATCAAACCGGATGAAAGGGAACGCGGCGTTTCCACCATGCCATCGCAGGATAATTTGCCAAATTGGAACGGTCATACTCATTAACAAGGATCTGCATATCCATCGAGTTCTAAGTCCTAAATACGCGAATCTCCATCCTCATACGCTTTATTCTTTTGCGACATCAGTGTGTCCGTTTAAATGCCTCGCACTCATGAGACACAACTGAGAAATGTGCTCCTGACGTAGTAGTGGGACGCACGCATGAAGGCAAATCGGCTTAAGTTTATTATTATGGATCTTATAAGCGCCAATGATTGCATCATGGTATTCCACAAATTTCGATTCCACACATATTTCGTGTGGCGTAATATGCGTCTGGATGCATGCACAAGGACACATTCACTCATTCCTGCATTCATGGCGCATATGCAGACGTATAAATATGAACAGGTAAGGAGTTATATCCCAATTTGCAAGCAACCAGGACTTAGGAGCCTTATGCTTAACCCAAAATCTTTATAATCGAATCCAATTATTTTAATTTACACATTGGGCAGGCAAACGATCAAGGGCACAACAAATACCGGGAAGGCTAAACACACATTAGAACCCGAATTAATTATTCTGCGCATTTGTATGATAATTGTTAGACATCTGGCCAAGTTCAAAATTCCTGCTAAAATTGAAGCAAAAATAAGCGAAGTTATGTGTAGCAAAGCCCCGAAAATATGTATTACTTAGCTGAAAATCATGCGTTTTCTTGGCTGATAAATTATACATGCGTACCACTTTCTTTTAATTCAGTTATGCATATTTGGCTGCAGTTTGTCAGTCCGTGTGTAGCAAGGTGCTCTATTAAAATTACGTATAGGTTTCTCATCTTCCCTAAGACCAGGTTAAGGATTTGTCTTTACTGTCCACTAGGCATTTTCCATTAGATTCCCTCAGTCAAGAAGGCTTGTACCATCCGGCCTAGGATTATCCTCTACGCGCTTCCACATTCGCTTATTGTAAGGTCAGGTTTATTTGAAATTCCCTTAGTGGATGTTCACTTTAAGTCAGGTGCGTCCTTCCAAACTTACCAATTGGATTTTAAAGTGCGTCCACCGCTCACCAGTATTTTTGGCCTACATGGTCAAGAAGGGGTAAATGTTTGTGAGGTGAACTTTAGCCACACCCTCCTTAGATTACCAAAAGTGTTCCGTCTAACCATGCAAAATCGGTGGAAAATCGGTCCATGTGAGTCTCTGGAAATGGGTCCAATGAGTTACACAGAACAGGCTGACTCATATTCTTCCCTGTACGATCATTTGCAGAAGAACCGGCCGATAAGTCCTTTTTCTAGTCTCATCTGCAACGTAGACAATGCGCAAAGACTAGCCCTCGAAATTTCAGGACAGCTGCGAAGTCGACAACGAGAGTCTACAAATAGTCAGAATCCAGTCAAATAACAACTCCTGCACTGCATGCATTTGACAACCCCAACATTTTGCCGCAGTCCAAGAGCGTACCTCTTACCGTCAACTCGCAGACGATCAAGAGCAAATAGTAGTTTCTTCAATTTCAAGCAGTCATATGGATGCGCATGGGTTATGCCACTGCTTTTACCCCCTAGTCATTGAGCACCACAAGCTCACCCATAAGCACATAAGGAGTTAATCTGGCTCTAAAGTAGCAGTGATTTAGTCTGTTTAAATGCAACTTTGGAGAGTCGATGAATATGTTAATGAAGTTGACTCTCTCTTTGTCTTCATATTTGAGTCGCCCGTTCCCAATGTTGTTGAATCACTTGCTGATGTAGAACAAATTTTGGCAGCACAGCCATTCTTCTTCTTTGAACAGTTCATCCCTCGGTCGGATGTTCAGTTCTATGTTCAGGACAAGGAGAGAATAATATTTCGTTTAGTTGACTCGAAATTCACTTATATTATTTTAAAAAAACAAAAAAACTTGATAATAGCAAAATTGGGAGGTAGGGTTACTTAGGGCAGTTTCTTCCTCCACTACCTACTCATATTATGAGCGTCACGTATTTGCGCCACACTAAAGCTAGTTAAGTAGTGCGCCTAGCAAGACAGTGGGCCGAAAGGCAAATGTTCTTGAATGGGGTATTGGCCTTATTTACCGAAGCTTATCAGATTTTGTTTTACAAAGTTGTTACATCCTCTGCTATAAAAGGCACTCATGTGCATTTATCCATCTTTTTACATGCAAAAGAGCCTTAGGGTTGAGAGACCAGCAAAGGATCAATAAAATTGATTTTCAATATCGACTGCCTCTACCGTTGCAAAATATGCTGACTTTTCCCCTAAATCCGCATGTTGATTTGTCCCATTTATTAACTCAGAGTTGTCACAGCAGTTAACCGCAATTTCTCAAATGCAAGTATTTGACCTGACTTGAATTATTGCCCTTTAATCCTTTCTACAAGTAGCACTTTAGCATCAGATTTATTGGTGGGCAAGGACTTGAGTTAGCGGCAAGTTATTACTCTGTAATGCATGAATTTCCCCTTTTTCATTTTTAAATGCGCATATCACCGCTTTAGGACTTTTGGCAGATAAACATTGAGGCAGTTGCGTCACCTCATCTGATGCTGTCTCTGTACCCTTCACTCACATGGCTTGGCATTGCATCCCAGAATTTTACGTTCACACTTAGTCAATAATCGACGGGAAAGTAGCTCAAAGCAGTTCATAATCTGCGATTTCTTCCGAATAGTTTCGTACTAACCTACTAATAGTTCACTATTAATAAGAATTCGCGAACCTAAATTTGAACTAAATCACCACACCACTAACAGGCTAAAAAACCATTGGCACGTCACTTTTATTAAGGATAAGTGTTAATATAATCTGCGGCTATTTCCTCATCTTCAAAGTGTGGGCGAATATGAGGATGCCGTGCATTTGACGACCTGAGGCCATGGAAGGCGCATGCGTACCGGCGTAACATGGCATTCATTTGCGGTCGAGACAACAACTTCTACACATCAACTGGTCCCATCACAAGCTAATGTGCCACGAAGAAGGCGGTGACTAATTCGATTAAAGCCTTGTCGGCATTAGCCTACATGAAGCATTTCATCCTATGACCCGAATGGAGAGTACCTCCGTTTATTTAGAATGCGCAAAAGGCCTGTCGATGAATGGCTACTGTATGCGCGACAAAGAGCGATAAGCTGCTGCGAAACTGTTTCCCTGTGATCTGGTCTTTACTCTCGGGATGGGTTACATCCACGCATTTCATAAAATCGCACGATTCTAAGGTTACCTTACACTGAGTAGTCAAGCAGAAAAATCCTCGCTTCTCTAGATTATAAAAGCACAAGAAAAAAAGGCATTGTTTTTCTGTTAAAACGAATAATTGATGCTTCAGAACTAATGTGTTTGCAGACATGCATCTGCTTCCATCGCAAAAAGGAAAACACAAGCAATAGATAGTACGGCAGTGCTAGGATGCTGACAAAGCTTCTAAGGGCGCCTACGATACTCCTATAGCATAAAGCTTAGATTCTAGTTGGTGCTGATTGCTGCCATTGCACGCCATTTCGTATTGCTGAAACCTATCAGCCACTGTGGCTTAAAATTGGACTTTTTTTGCTGATCAGCTGGCAACCACAGAGGAACTTACTAAGACTCCGTTTGCGTTCTTCTCTGCGTCAGTGAGATGGTCTTTGCATCATACTTCCTACCTCGAGGAAGGCTTCGTGGTTTGGGCTTTTGTTAATTTTTTCGCTGTAGCCTTCATTTGGCGTATAAGACCCAGGTAGACCACACCAAAGTTGCCTCTATCTCCTTGCTTCTCCGGTCTCATGCCTTCGTAATAGAGGACAGGATACGCTCTACGTGGTCACGGTTTGACCAGTTTAAAGAGAGAGGAAAGGAATGGAGAATAAAAGGAGTGAATGAGGGCCAAACCTGATCCACTGCCAACTCAAGGTAGAATCCAAGCTGTCGACTATTGCTACAAGCAAATTACTGCAGCAAAATGACACAATCATGTTAAACTTTGAAATCCTAACTCCAAACCATTACAGCGTACCATTACAGCGATTCCTTTTATGTCTATGCTAACAATAAACCTTAATCCTCTACCGGCCATCGTAATTAAAGTTGAATCCATTAATGCCAAAGCCCAAGGAGTCGATAGGCGTTTGGTAAATAATTGAAGAGTTTTGCCATCTTACAAAAGGGGTCGTTACTCTCTCTACTTCAAGGTGGATTTAAAATCTGGCAATCAGCAGAAGGCTGAGTCTAAAATGGGATGCCTCCACAACCGATCGAAGCGCGCAAATGAGCAGATAAGCAGTCTCATAGCAATTGAACAGTATCGAGAATGGAAGCTAAAATAAATGTTTGGGTCCTCGAAACAAGAGTGGTCATGGATTGTGACGAACCAGAAGGCGAGAAGACACGCAGAAATGCATGAACATGGAACGTAATAAAGGAATTAATGTTAAAATGACTGCAGATACGGGTTCAGAAATAGCTGTGCGGAATTATGTGAAGAATGGCAAGGAATGGGTAAGGGACTCACCATCAGCAGTGTGAGGATTACAGTGGGTGATAGCGGTCTCAAACGCAGGGAGGCACATTCACCCACAAACGCTCCAACAGTCGAACGATGGCCACAAATATTAGGCATGCAGTCGTGGTCAGGTCAGCCTGTTCTTCACCAGTTAGGCAGCAGAAATGGTGCTACTGACAAGATAATTTGTAAAAGCACAATTCTGTTACAATGCTGCACTTCATTTTGAATAATGCATGCAATATTTTATATGCTCTACCTTAACGCATTTGCAGTTGAATGCGATGACTGCTGACGCATGAACTCCACGTGGTTGGCTCTCTTGGCCAATCGGCACGCAAATCATCTGGTGCGAACTCCCACACGGTCATGATGGTAGCTAGCACAGGGATTGTTTAACAAGTCAACTTGTGAATGATTGGCCTATTTTGATTGTGCCTATTCTGACATTTTGCAACAAGGTTGATTTTTAAATAGCTCATTACTTTATCTAATAATACATACGCACACATTAAGAATATAGGCATAAAGCGCGAAGTGTTGGTTGTCTCTCAATGGGTCGCGAAGTGACTGAATTGAGTCCTTTATAACACCCAAGATTTATACCACTTTGACGGGACTTCAAGGTTGATGACTGAAGCCGACTCGTGGGTTTTCATGGCGTGCACGTATGTGCAATAAGTAGCTCAACGTTAATGAGTGCCTGATTTTGGGTGGACACAGTCTTGCATATTCATTGCCTCGCTTGACCTCAATTCTGTGATGGGTGTAGGGGCGATTAAAGTATGGTTGCACATGATTTTATCTAATCAGGCTAGGGTGTTCAACAGTCAACCATGCGAATGGAAAATTTGGGAATGGTAGGTACTTTCAGCACAACTAGCACTAATTGGAGTACATGTTACGACAAAATGATTTCATAATTGTCTCTAAGTACCGCTTTCACCTCAGCTCTTGAAGGCCCCTCTGGTTATTCGCAAATCCTTAGCCAACGTTAAGGGGAACTGATGACATTGATTTGCTTACCCATTCTTTCAATGGTCAAGTTGTTTTGTATCAAGTTGACTAAACCTACTTCTTCTCTGGTTACGAGGTCAGAGTGTGTCTATAGAAATCCAATTTCAGTAAACCTGCCTTACGTGTAAGAGAATGATTATTAGTGTAAAATGATGAGGCACTCGTCTCGAGATTCCACTCCGTTACATCTGCAATTGCTTTATTTCGAAAAAAGTCGTCTCAAATTCAGATGGCAATTTGCGAATGAAGGTGAGCAAGACTGGCTGCTAGATATGTTCACACCTCAACACCTTAGCAATTATTTTACTAACAGCAGCGCTATTTCCAGCATTGCTTACCTACTGAAGGGCCAACCTGCAAACTCCAAAAGCATGTTTATATGGAGGCAGAAGATGCACCTTGACCAAGTGCTATGCGAGGTCGTAAAGCTTTGGAGTAGAGCATGCTGCCTCTTGATTTCTTTTGCAGAGAGCGTTTAGCCAGGATAAAAAGGCTCAGAAGCACACAACTCTAGTGCCACATCCGAACCAAAGTTGATATGGTAGCATTGTTTCCTGGGCCAAGAGACACAGCGCGGCATGCTACACGTGCCACTTGTCGATTCTACACATGCGAAGGGGAAGAATTTAATTACACCAACGCTAGACATGCTGTTGATCGCGATTCTCTCGACTATTATCCTCCCCACTACCCAGTTCATCCTAAACGCCCCTCCTCCGCTACGGTTTGTTTTAGCACGATGTGCCCTTCCATTTCTTCACCGTTGTCCCCTTCTCCGCTTGAAGAACGTTGATGCACCAACGCATAGAGTCAGGGCGGACTTCGTGGAAATTAAGAGTTAGTCATGATACCACTCTCTCTATTTTCCCACTATATTATTTGCCTTTTTCCTTTTTTCCATTTTCACTAGTCTGCCAAACATTTATTCAAATGTTAGTGCTCTTAATTGGGCCCGCTAAGAGAGGTCTGTGTGGCAGTAGCAGGCATCACAGTTTTAGCTTATTCAAAATTTATATTTAACAATGTTTAAGAAACTTTTGCAGCAGTTTCGCGAATGCAGATAGATGATCGAGTGCATAAATAGCTGATTTGATGGAAGAATTACTGAATTTGAAAAGGAAGCATTGTGTTAAAACATGTGTCAAGTCAAATCACAAACTTCGCTCAGACGTTAGAACTCTGTAGCGTTTTGTTTTCTTGCATTCGCCTCCCCTATTGATCTCTTCACTTTCCATTCCTTTCTCTTTGTCCACATCACCCCACTCCTTCCTCCCTTGTAGCAGAGCAACTACTTTTCTTCGCTTGTGCCGGAGAGGTCGAGCCACCCCACTCTCCTCTCTAGTTAGGAGCAACCATTATCGAAGGCGCAGAATCCAAAACACTCACCGGCTACCTGCAAATGTTGCTCTGCTCTTTATCACACCCATGCCTTCATCATCTTTACGCATCTTTATAACTCATGTTGCAGTTATGAAATAAGTAGCAAGAGTACAGGATCAAAACTGCATGCTTAAGCAAGAGTACAGGATCAAAACCGCATGCTTCCAATCGCTCATCCACTGCAGACACACTGAACCAGGCTTGGTTGGATAAGGCATGACTAAAATCGTCTCTCTACCTCACCATGCAAACAACACTGATCATTTCGCATTTTGTCATTCTAGTAATGCTTCATTTGACCCAGAATTCACGAAGAATACTTAAAGGTCACTGATACTCTTAATTCTGTCCCTCAGGTACTAGGAATCATCGCAAACACGCAGAACCATC
>LWMK02000873.1:0-22118 GCA_001693075.2 Taenia saginata
AACCAAGAACAATTTAGTGCTTCCACACGCCCTATATGAGTAATTGGCGAGCATGTCAAGCAAGTACGCACCCACTGTTGACTGATGGAGACGTGGAATTGTCCATCCGTTCCCGTATAACTGTGACATCCGGATCAGCATTGGCGTCAGCGGTTGTTGGCAAATTAAGTCCATTCCTATGTGGCATTTGCCAATCAGAAAAAAAGTATAATTCCGATCCCGAAGCATTCTGGACTATGCGGTAATTAGACATGAGGGAAAAAGCCTCTAGAACGCCTATTAATTTTGCTGATGTCCACTGCAATTCGAAACGTTGGACTTCCTGTAAACGCGTAAATGGCAACATCTCGGAATCGTCGGGACCTAAAGTGGTAATGGGTGTCACCATCGTTTTATGCATTAATGCGCTTTGTGAGCTTGGATGGGCTGCACACAAAGAATCCTGTTTATGGAATTTGAACGATAGTGATGCTCATGTGCGAGAACTTTACTTTGCTTAAGCAGCTCAACTACTAATACGACTTTTGGGTCTTCCCTTTAGGCGAACCGGATGCTCAACTGCATCCCAAAAAGAAAGTGTGGGAGCAAGTGATGCCTGATTTGCGCGTGGACAGTTCGCAAATAGCTACCTACAAGGGTGTACCCTGGAAGCTGAGGAACAGCCTCGATGCTATCATTAAGGCTCCTACTGTAGTGGACGCGCAGATCTCCTAAACGAAAAGTGTGATTCATCGCGTTTGAAATAAACGGAGGCAACTTTGTGGCGAGTGTTCGCGCCTTTTTCTTGCAGTGGGTAGTATGCAGATGTGTTGAAACAGATTAGTCGAATGGATTACAAAGACTGGATTTTGGTCCCAACTAACGAACGTCCGAAGTGATGTTGAAAGAGACCGATAAAGGATCGCGTTTCCTGCACTATCTACCAACGAGACCGGAGCTCCNGCGTTTCCTGCATTATCTACCAACGAGACCGGAGCTCCCTTGTTATGACGTGCCAATAAAAGGCAAACCGGCTTGAGAAATGATTGTTTGGGGTACTTCAGTGACAAGCCAAGGGAGAGGAAGAGATTTCATTTTATAAACAACTGATTCCTGTGCTTTAGACCAGCGTCAGCTTTGACTATGCAAATCAGTGGGCGCAGTCATCTGAATTGCTTGTGACTCATTCGCCGGTGATACCACTGCCTTTGCAGATCGAGAACAGCAGCTGAACATGTCCCGTGGTTTTACTTGGCATTAGAAGTGAAACAAATGCATCATCTCTTATGCAAGGAATGGAGACAGGCAATCGTATTGAAATCGGACACGGGAGTTGATAGACACTCGGATTTAAGCGAAACGGCATCGTAACAGTAGGGTGAGTGTGTATAAGATAGTGCTTCTGTCCTTCCACTCGCCCCTTTCAACGTAAAGTAAAAGTGTAGGCTACTGTTCGTGAGGGTAGTACCCGCTTCCAGCTGATAAGCTGTTCTCTTTGAAGGTCTGTGTCGAATAGCCATCAGAATCAGCGTAAATCTGTGTAAAGCGGCCATTTGCCTGTGATAGATATTCTTGTATAATAACCGCATCGCATCTGCCTATTGTGCAGCTAAAATCAACCGAGCCCAAATACAGCAGATCCAGGCGTACCAACAACATTTGCCAGGCTAATAGTCAGCTCTAGCGAATTAAAATTTAGAGCTTTAACGTAATTAGATCTAGGTCATATTCTGGGAGCAATAATTGCACAAGTATGTGCATTTCTATTTAGCGAAAACGAACACACCGACGAAAGACAGCAATGGGTCGCAAATTGTCCTGAAGAATTAATTCCTCCAAAGGCCTAAAGTTATTTCCGATTGGTTTACGTCTCGATGTAGATCCATTTCTTAGGCGGTCAGATGTCTACAATGGCGAAATGACAAAATCAAAGACCTCACTTGCAATGGAAACTAAGCGGCACAACATGAATTTAAAAATCAAACAAGAAACATATGGAGCTCCAGCGATGTCCACAATAAATTCAGAATGGAAAATAACCAGACGATTTTGCATCCAACTTTGCGACTTCAAGTTGAACTATTTTTAACCTTCCTCATTCGACTGCACACTCAATGAACCATTCCAGGAGGCTGGACCTTAAACCACTCCGAAAACATTCCCGTAGTGCTTTCAACAGGCTTTTGTAATTGCTTAACTGCTTGCAGTGCTTCAGATGCGTTTCCCAACATCTTACTAAGTTAAAAGTAATTTAAAAAACTTTCGATAATTACCATGTATAGACACTCATTTAAATGCGTTTATGGAGCCTTTTTACCAAGCTGCACAGATTAAAGATGTTTTTGAAGGATAAACAGCTACTACCAATAGAACATCCAACTTACTGGAAAAGTGTCATGTTTTGGCTAAAGAAGATCTCAAAACTATAGCAAAGGCGAAAAGATGCTGGCAATAGTGGTTAAGAAAACCACGGTCCCACGGCGAACTCTCATTGCATCTTCACAACTTCTATTTACCTCAGGAACCTCCACCATCAGCGCTGCTGATCTTTAAGTGAATTTTAACGTTGCTTACAGTGGGATTGATCTTGACGCTGAAGATAATGGCCATTTGTTTAAAATTTGCCACCTCAAATGTTTACAGATGCAAAACCTCTGCTGGAAACCCACCTTGATAGTCCATGGCACATCAGACCCTAACATGGGTCAACTGGATTCGAGTCCTGTCGAACAGCTGTCTCTTGATCTAACATTGTGCCAACAAATCAGGCTGCTTAACAAACGTAATTACATGGGTTACTAAGCTGTCTTTTGAGGTCAGAGGGATCAAAATTGAGTCAGCGTAGCAAACTGCATGGTCGCAACTCGCAACATACTAGCTGGGCCCAATTGCGTGGTCTCAGATTTGGCAAGTCCAGAAAAAACCACCCTCTGTGTCTTTGAAAGCGCGAAGTTTGTTGTAAGCTCTTAATCCACATTTGGATCCGAGTGCTTCTTTGTGAGTACATGCTGGTTAAACACGGCTCAGCACTCTTTAAATAAGCTAGAAACTCGTTGCTTTGGGGCAAGCCCCAGCTAAGCTCAACACCTACCATAGCTAGTCAGTAAATTACAGTTAAATATGAGGGATTGTTTGATGAATTGCACTTGGGAGCAGTCTTAATTCTTCAACCCATCTAAGCACACACGTATGTCTGCCTTAAATGCAAAGCACAGATGTTCTCTCATTACAGGATGAAAATATGTAAAGACATTTGAAACACTAAATCAAGCTTTAAGGCTTTTGATTTGGTCTTCAAGATGTGGCACAACTTTGCTCTCCACAATGGTTAGAGAAGTATTCTTTGGTGTTGCTGGGCCAACAGGTAAAATTTACCACAGGAAAATAACTTCCTCGGTAAGTTGTCAATTGCAAATTATGGTGGACACATTTGTACGGGCGTCGCTTAGAGCAAAAATAAATTTGCACTCGACACTGCCTTAAAGACAAGTATGGGTGGAGGGAACCGCACCACTGTCTGAATTGCCTGTCGACAGGTCAGGATGCAAGGATGTACAGAAGGAAGGGAGAGGTGAGTAGATGGGATGGGTTGGATGGTAGAACCCTCACCTGTCAAGCGTGTTCCCCCATTTGATGGGTCACTATAATAAGCCAGACAATTAAACAACATTGCTCCACGTAACAGACTTAAAGAAAATTCCTTTTAGTTATTCATTTGGGTCTAAAAATACCTCATTCTTGATCAAAAGATTTTTGCAGACGAGTAGATTCGAGCGAGCCCATCTAATGACTTACAGCGGTTAGAAAGATGCGGTTTAGGTTGTCATTGCGACAAACCCTAACGCATTCTAGCTGCCGCGTGCCGTCACTGCAAGCAGTATAGATGATGAGTTGTCAGAAGGTGCATAGATCCGATGAAAATTTGTTGTGAAGACTTTGGTATTAAATCGGTAAATACTGTTGCTAAAAGGCACCGTCAAATATTGCGGGTCAAGGAGTCACAGGACAAGCTTAAGCCCTTCAGTTTAACTTCACTCTTAAAGCCATCTTTATAAGTGGTTGGTGGGAGGGTTTCTCAAGACATGAAAGCATTGCCAAATTCCTTCTTTGATCTCGCTCAGTAACAATGGAAATGTACATGTTTAAGATTCCTAGCAAACTCCAATTTCATCAACACTTAGTACAAGAAGTGTCCAGCATTGTAAGCAGACTCTTTTCCTTAGACAATCGGTAAAACTTAATCTGCCTGGTTCTGGTTCTACCCAATTCGATATAGTAAGGCCTGCCATATCTTTCTGCGCACCACATTAGGACATCAATTTAGCGTCCGGAGAATTAATGAGTTTAAATTAGAGTGACCTTTTCCCCTGACATCACCTAAGACCTTGCACTTAATGCATTCATTATCATCGTTGGCGCTGTATCGGTCTCACACACATATGCATTTCTCTAAATGACAGCAGTGAATGGAAATTAACAAACTAACTTTGCTTCATTTTGTAATTCTTAGACATTGGAACTATTTCCAGACTACAGCTAGTTATAGATTGTTCGGCTAATATGAAGCGGTGCAATAAATGGTGGAAAGAAATTACCGGCTAAACTAAAAATAATGGCTTTGCAATTGGCGCGAACAAATTGTGGATCTATTTAGCGGCAAATTGCAGTCGACGCTCAACCTTGGACGGTGAAGATTCGATAGGACTGGAGAGACAATTTAATCATTGGCATATTATGCCCTCTGCGTCGCTCGCTGAAGTTGTAAGAAGTTGTTCTTGCATTAAATTCCATCCAAAATTGGAACATAGGAAGCAAAACCTTATCAAACGTCCCAAAAAGCTAAGGTGTGAAGTCGTAGTTCTACGTGATCGAGCATGGAAAACCCTCCTTGATTGGCCATCATAACCCATGATAGTCTACTACCACAATTACTGCGACCCTCATGCAAACATTTCGGAGTCCCTGAGTAGCCGCTCATTTGTTTTTGGTCTAAGCAAACCAACCAACTAATTATCACCAAGATCAAGTTAAAGGTATTAAAACACGAATGAGATTCTGCTGCTTCACAACAGCTGCACTGTGTCTGCAGTCTGCCTGTTTGTTGCATCATCGCAGTATCAAAGCAACCCAGGTGCAATTATTCCACTCAACTAATTGTGTGTTTTACTATTATTATTCTGGCAAATCTTTGCACGTACTTTAATGCTCTACTTTCACAGTTCAATTTATATAGCCTACCGCTTCTACTCTCACTCCCCTAACCATTCCGGCATCATGCGTGAATGTGACACACTCTCGGTGTGGCAGTGTGTTCCCGTGGCATAATGCGGACCAAACGTATCAGATCCGTTTATTTCTTTTATCACAAAAAATTGGTAGAGAGGATGACTGAGAAGAGAATTAGCATTCAAGTAAGTGCATTTACTCATCCAAGTAAATGAAAAGGATCACACGGAGAAAAGAAAATTGATTGTTCACGAACCGCCGGTTCCACACAAATGCCGTAGGAGTAATGCTGGGAAGGGGCCAATTCGTTCCAAAACAACAAAGGGAAAAGGATGAAAACATTTAACAGACGCACTGGTAATAACCAATTTTCCCTCCTTCATGTGGACACCAGTGCGTAAATGCGGACCAAACGTATCAAATCCGTTTATTTCTTTTATCACAAAAAATTGGTAGAGAGGATGACTGAGAAGAGAATTAGCATTCAAGTGGGTGCATTTACTTTTCCAGGTAAATGAAAAGGATTACACGGAGAAGAGAAAATTGATTGTTCACGAACCGCCGGTTTCACACAAATGCCGTAGGAGTAATGCTGGGAAGGGGCCAATTCGTTCCAAAACAACAAAGGAAAAAAGACGAAAACATTTAACAGACGCACTGGTAATAACCAATTTTCCCTCCTTCATGTGGACACCAGTGCGTAACCCCCCGAAGCGGTTCTTTCTAAGGTGGTTTCCTAATGTCTGCCGTCTACACACCTTGGTAGCCACNCTTTTCCAGGCAAATGAAAAGGATTACACGGAGAAGAGAAAATTAATTGTTTACGAACCGCCGGTTTCACACAAATGCCGTAGAAGTAATGCTGGGAAGGGACCAATTCGTTCCAAAACAACAAAGGAAAAAAGACGAAAACATTTAACAGACGCACTGGTAATAACCAATTTTCCCTCCTTCATGTGGACACCAGTGCGTAACCCCCCGAAGCGGTTCTTTCTAAGGTGGTTTCCTAATGTCTGCCGTCTACACACCTTGGTAGCCACTATTTTTCTTAGACTTAGCGATCGCAATGCTGCTGCTATTGCTGTTGCTTTTTCTTTTCTTACCTAATCAAACCACTCACGCACACACTAGCGCTAATTACGAGCAAAAAACGTCGTGTTAAATGCTGTAAGTGGGTGAGTTCGCAAATGGCATGGATTCGGGCCTCACTGTTGGCCCATGCACACTAAGCACTCGATCGATCGGCCGATCGATGGATCAATAAATCGACGGGACCACCAACTGCTTTTATGAGTGCGTTTTGTGTACCGGTCAGCTCTTCCTGTCTGCCTGCCTGCACACCCACTTACCCACTGACGGATTGTTGGGCCAAGAATCCACCATGACTCCTGACTTTAACAGCGTGCTGTGGCACTTCATAAATGCTCTAAAGACCGCAAAACAACAATCGAAGGCTATACCCTACCAGCGTCAAATCTCGTTGGAAGATCTTTTATGTTCAAAGCAATGTCTTCAAGCAGAGAAATTGTTCCCTCTCCGATGAGCATAACACTAAATTTAAGGTAGCACATTGTTTTCTTGTTAAATGACCAGATTGGACACCTTTGTGAAAGGGATTTTAAGTGCGTAATTGCTTTGAGCGTGCCTAAAATTGCCCTATTNATTTAAGGTAGCACAATGTTTTCTTGTTAAATGACCAGATTGGACACCTTTGTGAAAGGGATTTTAAGTGCGTAATTGCTTTGAGCGTGCCTAAAATTGCCCTATTTGTCCCGTTCCGATTTATGCTAGAATTGATGGTAGCAGTCCAAGTAAGTGGATTAATTATAAGTCCCTTTGCAATAAATCAACAAGCCCTCCCAGCAAGAATAAAAACTGTAATCACTCACCCAGCAGCCTTCAACAAGGAATTAAAGAAGATGGAGCGCACTGAGAGGTCCTTCACTTCCTCCTTCATCAGCTCCTCCCTTCACTCATTCACTTATTTTTTCCTAACTATTTCAAGTGTCACTCTTACTACATCATTCTAGCAAGATTAAGATGTTAGTTTACTCAGCAGTTTCTGCAAACTTTCTCGCCGTCACACATATGTGACACATGCAAACACATGCGTTACTATTATGATTTTCCTCTTCTAAAACCTTATTCCTAACATCGCTATTTGCTTTGCCTTATGCATGCATACACATCTACATCACTTTTGCTTCGTCTTCATTCCACCCAACATCTCTTCTTATACATCTCGCCACTACCAAGGAGACACTAAGTGGATGAGTTAGTGAGTGGGACTTGAAGCGCCCACATCAGTTGTTGAGACAACATTTGCTCTCCATTGCATGTGCAGCGTGACAGTAATTAGGCGGCTGACATTCTGAATGGTGAAGCAATCGATTAAATTAATTGCTAGGCTCACTTTTCACAGCTAAGTGTCCTATATGGCTGTTCGCTTGATGCGATTTACTGCTCTCTTTTTGTTGGTCTGCCTCCCATTTATCCTGTTGGAATGCTTTTCGGCCTTCGTTGACAACCTTACATTTTTGCATGGACAGTGGTAGACATTGCGGGCATTATATTGAGGAGGGGCAGATGCTCTCCTTTGCACACACCTCTACAAACACCATTCACTTGCAGATTGCCAAAGGCGCAGAGGAGTCTGCTGCAAGGCAGTTCATAAGGATGGTCATGTGGAAGAGGAAAGTGAGGAGGAGGGAACTCTACAGGCGCGTCTGATGCACAGCTCAACAGATTTCAACAGATGCTCGATTTCTTCGCCTCGACAAGAAGTTGTCCATTGCGCTTGATAGAAATGGAGGAAGCCATCAATGCAGCCACCAGCTAAGGAATAAGTGAACTTAAGGATGTGTTCAAAGGAAGGAGAGAGAAGGTGCAAATAGAGCAAAGGATGTTTGCGTCGCAATAGAGAGGGAAAAAGAGGGCGAGGTGTCATTTGAAGAAGAGGGTGCAGGAGGAGGAAAGAGGTGAGAGGAGGTGGAGAACGGGAGAAGGAGGTGAAAATGGAGAGGGCGCATCAAGTGATCAGTGGCTTCCAAGTTGACGGCCAATCAAAGAAGATGCGTGGTAAGTGGAGATGACTCCTGGCTAACACGATCGACCGAACTGTGTGGCGTTGACCTCAGTCAACTCACCGGCAGAGATTTACCGGTTCCATAGAGCACTGATGGAGAAGGAAACGCTTGCTATTCGCCACCTTGTCGCAGGCCAAGTTTGTGAAGAAGAAGGTGTCGGGACACCTGAGTTGCTGTTGGTGTACCTGTTGGTGTACCTGATGCATTTCTATTCCTTCATTAACTTCAGCGATAAACCAAATAAAAGTCTAGATATTCAAGCTTATTGTGGATGCATTTGGATGCAAAATCCTTAATTTTTATAACTTAGGTGTGTTTAATCGTAGGGAACACAAACAAGGGCAGCCTGCTGACCGAAGACACGTGTCATCCGATGTCTTGACAACCATGTCGACCACAGACATAAATGTAAGCCGCCGCGTTGTATACTCAATAAGGCTACGGAATGAGGACGCGTCTCATGCAATGCGATCCAATTTCTCAGCTAAATTTGCTCAGGATTGAAGTTGGAAGTCTCGACCAACATGTTATCGCAGATGCACTTGGATGTGCCTCGTTACACATTCTATATTTTGTATTTTTCCTTTCACGAAGACTTTGAAACAGGGGTAGCCTAATGATGAAACTCACGTCACTTGCAATGCCGAATGATTGTAGGCACGTGCCACGCAATGCTACCCATTTCTACCATAATTTTTTTCAACTGAATCAGAAATCTTGACATGCATACCATGGCAAATGGACTTGAATGCGACTCGTTATTCTTCAGCAGATCAGTTTTATTGTTTCTAAAGACAATAAACCAAGAATATACAAGGGATTGAAGTCACATCTTATGCGATGCGATTCAATTCCATTGTTGATATTTGGCTCTGAATTTAAAGAGTAGGTCTTGCAAACGTATCATCGTAGATGTATTCGGGCACGTCTCGTTACCATTTAGCAGTGTGGTTTCTTCCTGCGTAAAAAAAATAAAACAGCAATAGCCGAATTATTAAAGTCAAGTCTCATGTGGTGGAATATAATTCGTTGGTTAATTTGGGACCGAATTAAATAAGAAGCTGAGACAAGCACATCATTGTGGAGGTAGCGACACGCACATCAAGGTGGTTGCCTTTGTATGAGTTTGGTTAGCATTCACAATCTTAATTTTTGCTTGGAGCGACCCAAAAAAATTAGCCGAATGATTAAAGGAAAGCCTTAGGCGATGCGACCCAAATAATCCATAAAGTTGCTATGTGAAATAAATCAAAAGTCGTGAAATGCATACAATCGGGGGTGAATGTGGACACTGCAGGTTACTATATAGAAGTGAGTTGTACCGATTCTATAGCGACAAAACTAAGACTAATTTTGAACCAAATATATAGACAGATGCCATAAATATAACAACGCGCATAAAATTAGGTGCACTACGTTCATATTCAGGCCAGTGGTTAACTCAATTTTGGAGACGAAGAGGAGCAGTCAAATAATCGGAGGCAGGCCTCTTGAAATGCACCTTGTTGCTACTTAGAACTGTGGTTTATTTTATCTTTAGGGACTGAGGAAAAGAGCAGCCCAAATGTTAAGGATAAGTCTCATGCGATGCTTTCCAATTGCTCCGTTAATTTTTGCCTTGAATAAAATCGGCGGTCAGTACAATCTTATCGACGCGGATGAATTTGGATGCGCTATGTTGACATGCAGAACTGTGGTTTATTCCTTTTAGGAAACTGTGATAAGTGGCAGGTGAATTATCGAAGAAATATCTCATGCGATGAAATCCATTTTCTTCGTTATTTTTGGCTCTGAATTAAATCAGCTGTCACCCCAACTATGTCGACGCGGATGAATTTAGATTCTTATTATTAATATTCGGAACTGTAGGTTCCTAATTAACAGGGGCTGAGTAGGAGGGATACAAAATGAATGAAGTCACATCTCATGCGTGGCGATGCTTTTCATTCGATTGTATTTCGCTTTACTTTAAAAAGGAATTTCGGCAGTCATTCCCATCGCAGAAGCGTTGAGATCGGCCTGGTTGTATTTATTTTACTTTTTTCTGTTTAGTTGTGTTTCTTTGCTTGCTTATTTACAAATAATTATTCCGGGTCTTCATTTTTGACTTCACGTTCCCACCAGCTCTGCGTCGTTGCGATCGGCAGACTTTTCTGTTTCCGCATTGGCAGCTGGGAACGCTAGTGAGAATCGAGACAAAGCATCTTCACTTGTGCCGCAAGTTGACACTGATTCGGCGCCTCCTGTTACCTAATTTGCGTACCTCTTTCTCTCGTCCACCTAATGTATCCTGCTCCGATATTTGCAAGCTTTGAACCTTGATGCTCTCCTTTTCCCAGACCGATACGTTCATTTCAATCTAAAACAATGGAAGAAAGTTGTGGAGGAACCACAAGAGTAGAAAAGAAGTCTCGGCAATGTGTAGAGCTGAAACCAATTGGCCACCCAACAAACCACCAAAGGAGGGCTTACTTCGTCCAGTATGCAACTGTCGACTTGGTCGCTTAGAGGGACGCGTTTAAGTGGGAGAATGAAATGAATGTGCCCTCGCAATCGCATGCAATCAAATACACACACGCCCTTACCTGTTTCCGTGTGGCTTCATCCAATGCGACTCCCTAAAAGGAAAACGTGGGAGTTGGTCAGTGACACATGCAGACACAAACTCGGACAGACAGACAGACAGACAAAAGGCGGCACGCCCAATGAACAAGTTGCAGATGAACTCAAAAGAGGAGGCCACATTCTTATCCGTTATTGCGGGGCGCCAGGATGAGACAATCTCTACAAGAACAAGTAACAGAGTAGACAGTGAGGTGGGCAGGTAGAAGCAGGAGGTAAATGCAAGGCACTCACATTCGCTTTTGAACGAGTAAGTGTAGGAGTAGGAGATGGAACTAAGACGAGGTGGGATAGGGCAAAATAAAGCGACGGCAAACAGAGGGAGATGGAAAGTGTTTGGCATTCCAGGCTAAGCTATGCCTAAGCGAGCGGCAGTCCTCAGCAAAGTGTGTCTTGGTCACCTTCAGGCTAGTCTGTGCTAGTCTTACCTAGCTTTTGGATATTTGCATCATTTAATCATGCTGGAAGTGAATTAGGTAGAAGGAGGAGGCAGAAGCGACTTAGTATACGATTTGACAGAGATGAAGGAAAGTGAGATGTGAGAGAGTCAGAGAAACAGGACATTCACGCGGCACTAAAGTAGAAAATATACCCAAAAAATGAAGTGCAGGTGACTACAAACTCCTCTTTATTGCATTAGAGGAGTTGATTAAGAGCATACTTACAATGTGTGAGTTGATGATGGGATAAATGGACACCGATCAAGATGTCGCGAGACAGGATTACGAGTTGAAACATCAAGTGCTGTTGACTCAGCACTCAGCTATGATAACAAAAAAACTGGATTTTGTGCCCATGAGTGGCCAAATAAACAAGCCGACTTACGAACCGTCCTCGTTTTGTCCAAATCAGCAAAACGCAATATCACAAGTGCATCAGATATTTCTGTTTTAAGCCACAGTATGCTACCGCACTGTTGCATTTTTGCCTGCATATTAGGGCACTTACTAAAGCCTTCACATACCCACAGTTTACTTCAATTACCCTTGCCGTTTGGGTAGGCGCAAATGTGGTCCTCAAAGTGTACGCATTACTGTGATTATGGGTAGGCGTAGTGGGCAGAAAAACCCAACAAAACTTTGTTTACCAAGAGATTTGCTTCAGAAACTCACATTTATTAATTTTTACAGCCTCAACAGATGAGGCGCAAGTAGTGTGCATTAAAACGAGTGCATGCTAAATACGTAACATGCATTGTGAACGAGCACACCTAAGTAACAATCAGTGGCACGATGCGTGGTAGTACAGGCCACATCCACGACAAAAAATCTGCAACGAGGCAACACCGAACTGTATAATTTACAAGCATTCTCACGCTCCACAGAAAGCACGAACGAAGTATTCATGTAACTTGAGGCAATGCTGCATGTTTCTAGAAGTGGAACCACTCATAAATAGGCATTAAGTGAGGAGGAAATTTAATCTCCCTGCATACCGGCAGGCTATTATAGTTTCATAGGCTTTGCCAAACAATATGGAGGAAAACGATTTCAAAACTCTTACAAATATAGACCTTTTAAGGTAACAACTCGAAAATTGGAGAGCATGTGGGTATTTAAAAATATGAAGAGTTGAGAAGCAATGCAGGACCAACTCTGTCCGTTGCAGCAAGTTTGACTAATGATTCAAAATCCTTTGTGAAAAGGGACCGTATACCAATCCCCACTAGCGTTATGGCAGAGATATTTTTTTCCATAGCTCAAATGCCTAGATCACTTAAACTTTTTCTCTGTTTACATGACACCGAACTCGCTATTTAGAGGTTGCGCATTTTAATTTAATAATTAGCATTTAGCATAGTACTGTTAAGAAGGAAGTCGCAAACCTGACCTGAGCTGCAAAGCTGAGCATACAAACCTCAATAATAAAAAGTACCTTAAAATTGCAAATTGTAAGGCTGTCACAACGCGCAGTCTGCGTGCTGATGCATACAATTCCAAGCAAATGTCTACAGGTCGCCGAGTCATCATTCTTCTATTTTGGGACTGCATCTAACACCGATTCGTGTCAAAGCTGAAGCCACAAATAAGTGATCACTGAGGCTCTGCACATCATGTTACACAAGAATAGTGTCGACACGTAATCGCGTTCTCAAAGCCTATGAATATTCGAATTGTGAAGTCTCTTGCACCCCCACACATGATCGTCCAACATAGATATTACGGGAATGAAAACAATGGGCTTTTATTATGCACAAAAATTAAGGGAAATACAGATGAACGGCAACAGCATCTCGCTGTCCGAGGAAGCACAAAAATTCTATTATCGCACAGTATATGTGACAAAACTCATGGTAAACATTTCAATCCTACCTAGGAATGCAAAGAGCTATAGCGGTGGCGAGATTCGGTATCAGGGATGTTAAAACTGCTAGTTCTCACTATAGGAGCAAGAAGTAACTGCTCATGATTCTGTGTGCCATTATATAGCATCCATTGATAGATACTCCAACAGCTTCAAGACTAAATGTGGACGAGGAGCTATTTGGGTAACACATGCACTTAGCGATTGGCATTGAACAGTGTCTGCTTCATCAGAGCAAAAGTTATTAAAGCGAAGAAATCCAGGATTAGTTCACTTAGCATCTTTTTCACTGTTTGCAAAAAAATAACACCGCATTTTATTTAAAGACTGGAAACCATCGGTCTCCAGGCCTTAAAAACAAAAAGAGGGCTTTAGATTTTGAACGATTATGAAACTGCGATGATAATGGAGACTGGTTCTATTTATTCATATGCCACTTATTACTTCACCACGTATATATTATGACAAATAGGTATCTACCATTTTCTACGCTACTATGCACGCTCTGAGGTGAATGAGTAACAGTTTGCTCCGGCATTAGTCGACTAGAAAAAACGGTTGACAATTAACAACTGAGTGCTTATGTAATATACCATAGTTCATATCTTTGTACTCGGGTTGCGGCACCAACCATTGCCATCCTAGTCACAGCCACATCAAACCGATGAAGTCCATTACATGTGCATCTGAGCCCAGTTTACACATAGTAGAGGTAACTGGTGTCAACTGCAGGGATTTCCCATTACTTTACTTTCCTGAGGACCAGTTATTCCACTAAAGTACTTCAAATGTAGTTGCCTTACAATGCTTCCGCAAATCCCACTTGAGCATCCATATACTCACGAACGGCCACCGCCATTACCGTCACAATATAAAAAAGACGATGGGCATGCTCCAGAAGTCAAGATCAGCATATACATGTACAGCTATTGCAGTGCCTGGAAAGGAGAGCGTGACTTACAGGACAAGTGTNCCGTCACAATATAAAAAAGACGATGGGCATGCTCCAGAAGTCAAGATCAGCATATACATGTACAGCTATTGCAGTGCCTGGAAAGGAGAGCGTGACTTACAGGACAAGTGTTAGATTGACTGAAGACTCCTGCATGGACTGCCACATTTTTTTGTAACAAACATCACATTCATTTTCCAATGAGTCAATTATTTTAATTCGTCAAACTATAATACTTAATTCTAATCGGTATCAGGTAATTCTTAAAAGAAAGTGATGTGACTGAGAGGCAAGAGAGCGGCTTCACTGGTAGTTCAAATTTCGTCATCGATTTGCATTGCATTGGTGCTGATCACGCGATTGCTTGGTAGTTGAACTGTCTGGACACCAGCAACTATGAAGTTATTTGCAATGGTCAAAACGTGGAGGAAAATATGGCTACCCTAGTACTGCCGGAAGGATTGAAAAAATTCGGTGTACTCAGTAATAAATGACAGAATGATACATTGTAAAAACAATCAGTGTCAAACTAGACATATATTTCGGTGGGGAGATCCCTCCTTCTCTCTTACATAAAACGCCTGGTTGAGGTAGTTGGACATCCGAACTCGAAGACCACGATGGAATGAGCAGCAGTAGTAAGTGCATGCAACATTAATCTCGCTCTCCATGACCAGTGAAAAAGGAGAGGTGAGTTTGATGTGGCCCAACTCAGTAAACTCCACACACTGATAGCAGCAGCACAACGCCTGCGACCGCAGCCCTACGTTCCAGGGCAGTGTCGACTCCAACACCACCAGTCCTCATAATGGGCGAANTACGTTCCAGGGCAGTGTCGGCTCCAACACCAACAGTCCTCATAATGGGCAAACGTTAAATGACAACAACGAGAGCACATTTTCTATCGAACAATCAAGACTAAAATAGTTATTTGCCAGAAAGCTACTAGTGCACCTATCCGTTTCCTTACTACAACCCGGGAACACATTTATCACCATCACCTCGTGTGCATTTTGAACAATATTCGGCCAATCACCCTTAAAAGCAACTGCAGTAATGCTTAGACACAATTTCAAAACTTTGGGGTCCCTAAATGGCAGAAGTCTAGCCACTTACAACTGCTGCTGCACCAAAACTATTAAGACGTTTTATTTCACTGAAACAGGCGAACTTCAGCAATTGACAGAATATCGCACAACCTCAAATTGCTATCGCTGTCCCTTACAGGCCCAAATAGAAAGATTCGGAATTGTACGCAAATCGACATCAAATACGTCCAACACGATTGCAATCTGGAGGCCAACACTACAGCTAAACAAAGCTACCGAAATAGATCCATAAATGCTAATTAAAGCGATGACTCTTCCAAAAACTGCAGACCAAACCATCGTGGACCATAAGTTCTGAGCTTTCCTGAGGCTATTTAAAAGTGGCAGCAGCTAATATCACTTGTACGCTTGAAGAAAGACTAATCTCATGCCCCCTTTTGGTCCTCCTCGTTCCTGAGCACGCGTCAGGCGCCTCAAATACCTTTTATCTGAACAAATCCAGACAAGATGCTAGTAGTTATTTGTGTTAAATCCGTATCGTGACCAAGACAATTGGTCTTTGCCATAGCCAACCACCGACAAATGCCCATAATTTCACGGAAATGCTGCAAATGCGAAGTAAACAAGACTTACCGGAATCTCGTCGCATTCCATTGGAGAGCAAGGTGCTAGACGGCAATTACAAGAAGGACTCGGTGCCCGCAGCTCCTAAAATTAGCAGCCAAGGTAGGGGAGACAATTTACACGCCTACTTTGGGCTTTCGCCGAACTGAATAGGTACTTTCTCCAGATTCACTAATTTGGTGCTAATCTCACTGTAACGTGTTCTTGTTTGCAGGAGGAGTAATCAAGTCCTAAGCACATCCCATCCTGCACCTCTTTTATTTCCAACTTATTAATCTTGGTTTCCTATTTGATACTTTGGGGCAGGAAAGAGGTATTGACGCAATGAGGAGATTAAAAGGGAAGTGATGATGATGAGAGGAAGGTGATGACTGCATTTCATAGCGAAAGCCGAGCCCCCTACATTTGCCATGGCAAGGCAAACACCACTGCCACTTAGATTTCTCTCCATGTTATACGCTTCTTATGATGCTTCAGTTAAACAAATTTAATCAAATTCTGATGGCATTTTGTCCGGTGGTTATGAGGCTATATTGCATGGCATTTAATATTCCGAGTTTCCAGCAGTTTTAGAGCGCAATAAGTGATGACACTTCATTAGACGCTTTGTATTTCAGGAAAATCGTTTTAATTCACGTATGTTCTACCAAAAAAATGGAAATAGGTAGCCGAGTTAGCTTTCTCAATCTGCAACTAAATAACTATAAGGACCATTTGTCGCAGTGGGACTTTTGCAAAGGATCAGCATCCATTTTATCCACTGTCACTTCATAGATCTGTACATCTTTCTTAGGGTTTCATCATCAGGTTCACTACTACCAAGATCTTTGCTTGTATGTGGACACACGACTATCTTTAATACATTTGTACTCTTCGTGCGTCTTACATGCTCAATATAGAGGTCCGCAAGTTTAGGATAAATTGTAAAACAGTTGCTAGGCTGATGGTAGTAGAAGCCATTAACGACGCAAAACTATTTGTACTCACGAGGCAAATTAAGGGAGTGTAGGTCTTGCAAAAGCAGCTTCAATGCCGATTACCTATTGTATTTTTCGGTTTGCACTCGAATGCGCTAAGTCGAAGACGGTAAAAGGTGCAATCACATTGGTGGGAAGCAAACATCAAATGCGTTCGTGATTGAATTAAAGTTGCACAATAATAGTAACCAACACAGTTAATCTAACTCGTTCGTCATATGTGACTACCAGTAACTCTGCATGCTTGAAAATATATTGAGGGACAGCTCTGACGCTACATGACTTTGTTGAGGTGGACGCTGCGTACTGTGACTGGATGTGATACAATGCACGGCATTAATTATGTGCATAAAATAGAGGATTGCCTTTATTACTAACTGTCACACCCCATCAACCCAATGTGGGCCAGACTAGACATAGCCAAGTGGAAATCGATGGGCTTATGAGCTTTACACGAGTCTAACGGGTTTCAACACGCATTCATTATGTGGGTTATCCATAATTGACTCCCATAGCCTGTAAGTAAGTTAGTTTCTTAATAATATTTATTCGTGCAAATGCCGGCGTTAAAAGCCAACACTAACTCCTGTCCGGTTGAGTGCACAAACCCTGCAGTTGTGCGATTTGGCGTTCCGTTCCAGAGGCGCCTTGCGTTACCATTTTGAAGGAGCCTATCTTCTTCTCTCCTTCTATCCTTTCCTTTTATGCTGACTATCGTGTGTCTTGCTACTTAATTCTATCTTACACGTGTTTTTTCGTAGTTAGCAGTCACTCATACTTTTCGCCACGTTGTTGCTCCAAGAGTGTGGCTTCCGGTTCGAGTTCTCACTCATTATTTCCAAGCAACTGTGGAGCAAATATCTCACCGACCATCGGGCAGCTAGATTTCGCGCACGTGAAACAACACCCACTCTCTACTTCGCCCATGTAATGTGCGCCTGAAAAAGCTCTTGTATGGATTGACATAGAACGTTTAAATGTAGACGTGATTGTGCCACCGATCCCAACATCTCATTAAAGGGAATCTGTTTGGATATGTGTGTGTACGTCTGAGGGTGAGTGAGCGTCATCGTGGATCAATCTATGCAGTCGCAATGAAGGTGGGAGAGGTCAGAAGATAGAAAGATGAAGGTGAAAAAGTGATACTCAGCATTGTCTCGTGGCTTAAGTGTACCGAAACTCTTCTGTAATGGCTGATGAACAGTCCAATTCACTCATGCAAAGAAAAGTAACATCAGTCCACGACTGTGCATTAACTACGGGAATTCGAACGACGTATTTAAGATGGTCTCTTTCCCATTCCTCCATATAAATGCCCTACTGGACTACCTGCATGAAGCAAAGTGGTTTGTGGCGCTAGATTTGAAACCAGGATGTTGGCAGGTAGAAGTAGCAGAAGCAGACGTGGAAAAGGCGGCTTTCATAGTCCCAAACGGGCTTTGTGAGATTCGGGCGATGAGCTTCGGACTCCATAACGCTGCATCTACCTTTCAACTCCCGATGCAGACAACATTTTCGATTTCCGTTTTTAAAGTACGATGATGATTACGATGGTGATGACGCTAGTGTTGGTGGGTGGTCCTATTGACCAAATTTTCTGCTCCGCTGCTACCGTCCCTAACACTGGTTACAGGGCGCCTTTCTATTTTATCAGAAGCCCAGAATGCTGCCTGCAGCATCCATCGCTGCCTACGGTGGCATTAACAAGGGAAATGTCAACCCAGATACCGATCCATGGGAAGCCGCTGAGACCGCACTAGGCCTCTTTGAACTCACCATCGTCGTCATTGACGACGNAGGTGTTTTCCCCTGCATACTCTACATAACTTTTCCCATTTTACGCTTGTGCGATACGATTGGTAATAAGTTGTTGCGGTAGTAGATATCCTAATAGCAGTTGCTATAGAGCTGATTGTTTTGTAAAAGTGTGCACTCTGGGCTGCCATTTGACAGGAGTTAGAGTTAGTTTGTGGGCTGTCGGCGTTGGAGTTACAGTTGCTCTTAATCATTGGGATTTGCGTGTGGATGGCGCATCGCTGCTTCTTGCTATATATTTGCGTCTGTGATGTGATGGATTATTAATGCGTGGGGTGGCGGTTTTCGTCAAAGCACCTTCAAGCCCGTCTGCCTATATTTGCAGCGCTACTGCCGCCCATTTTTCAACCACCTCAACTGGGTGTTTTACATGAAAGGCGTTGATGAAATCTCGCCCACTGACGTGTTTGCTTCAATCGAGGGTGGTCGCCTTGTATTATTTTGCTCTACCCTTATATGCTGCAATGGCTTCATTTCAGTGTGTTACTGAGCTCCTGACACGCTATTATATTTTGGCGGCTAGGAAAGCAAGAGGCTGAACGATATTGATCGGATATCTATCGAAACAAACTTGGGAGCTTGCAGCGAATGGGTGGTATGCGAACGGCATGGGGATGGGCGGATGGTTGATTGGGCCGGTTTAGGATTCGGTTAGGGTAAAGTTTTCTTACCCCAGTGATGCACATGTATATTGAGACATCACAACCCTGTGAATACACTTGCACCTCCTGTCTGAATGTCTCGCCACATCCAAATGGAAAGCATCCTTCCTCCTACTCCTGTCATCGCCATTATCATTAGCCTGATGCTAATGTTGCAGATGTATCTCGGTTTCGATGCTATGCAGTTGATATCACGCAGGTCTATTTTCCATTTACCTCCAGGCTTAAGTCTCTCACATCGTTTTTTCAGTGGAGCTATCCGTTTCTTACAGTATCTCACTACACTACTGAAATACGTTAATCGTTGGCTCTTCCACTATGCAGAATCCTGTTGATTTTTATAAGTGTATCAGTTCAATATAGATAGAAACGAAGGTCAAATAAAGCGCGTTTTTCTTTCTAATTAGATATTCTAAGGAAAACATGCAAGATTGCCGTGCATTGAGCCATATATGTGCAAGTACTGCTAAGCAGCACATCTAGCTAAAGCATAATGGTCAGTCTGGCAAACCAAGAGCTGTACAAATTATATGCCTAGTACTCAGCCTTCTCTTCTTTTGAACCTTTTTCGGGCTCCTTTACGTCAAAAATCCACGACAGCCATGACAACATAATCAAGGCGCAAAGGAAGCGCCACTAGCCAACCGCGCCAGTCAGCACATTCCTAAGCAGTTAAGGATATAGTTAGTCGCAGCCCCACAGATTCCTACTGGCAAATTAACTAAATCAGCGGTTGCATTTAGATGTAAACTTTGTTCAGAAGTGGAGAATTGGGTGCTAGCTAGGCGAAGAAACTCTGCTGTGAAAGCGAGCATATCATAGGGAAAACGCAAATTGTAGCCTTAGAGGCATGCAGGAGTTCCTGTTTACTCATTGGCGTACATCCACCAACATCGTGACCCGAAGCCAACAGACTGCGGCATAAATGAAAGCGGTCACGCACGCAGTGTCAGCGGACCAGTATGCCTGTGAGAGTGGACGCAAAGCGTGCCAAACGGTGGTGCCCCAAACATTGTCAGAAGTGGGGTTTGAATCCACGTGGAGATTCCTCCAGTGGATTTTAAGCCTGCCATCTTAACCACTCGAACAACCTCGTGACGTGTCCCATTTTTTGTGGCTTTTATCAACCACCCACTTATCCAACCTTACTTTACTTACAGTCGAAATACTGAAGGAACTTACCATGCAATATGCTCCACCACCTCCATCCATTTTCTCTTGAAATTTTATCAGCTATTATTACAAACATCCTGACAAGAATGAATGTGTTTGCTCCCTGTTGCTATGCGGAACTGTAGTTTACTCTTTTTAGGGACTGAGTGCAAGAGTAGCCGTATTATTTAAGGCACGTCTCATGCGGTCCATTCCAACTCATTTTTATCCTCGCTCTTAATGAAGTCAGCTGTCGCCACACTCATGCAGGCGGCATGGATACAGATTGGCCTTGTAGCTATTTAGAACAGTGGTTTATTCATTTTTAGGGACTGAAGACAGGAGCAGCCGCACTATCGAAGGAACGTCTCCTGCGATGTGTTCCACTTGTTCCGTACATTTTCGCCTTGAGTTTTATCGTCAGTCACCACCATTATATCCACGTGGATGAATTTGAGTGCGCATTGTTGCTATGTAGAACTGTGGACAATCCATGCATAGAGACTGAGAAGGAGAGCACCCAAAATAATGAAGACACTTGTCATGCGATGTGCTCCACCTCCTCTACTCATTTTCTCTTCGAAAGTTATCGGTTGCTCCCACAAACATGTCGACGATAATGAAAGAATGTGCTTGCTCCTTGCTAATATGCAGAACTGGAATTTATTCTTTTTAGGGACTAAGTACAAGAATAGCCCACCTAATGGAGGCATGTCTTATGCAGTTATTTCCAATTTCTCCATTCATTTTCACCTCTGAGTAAATTGCCTGTGACAAAAATCATATTGACGAGGGTGGAATGGGATGCGCATTGTTGACATTAAGAACTGTGTTTTATTCAATTTTGGGCACTGAGAACGGTAGCGGGTGATTCATTGGCGGCACTTCTCACGCAGTGCCTTCCAAGCACCCCGCTCATTTTCTCCTCGAATCAAGTCGGCTGTCGCCACAAACAATCGACGCAGAATAATATGGGTACGCTTTGTTGCTATGCCGAACTGTGGTTTGTTCATTTTTTTGGAGACTGAGAATGTGCGCAGTTGAAATGCTTTACCAATAATTATTTTGGCCCCTTTTTCCCACTCTCTTCACCTCTCCGCCTTCTCTGTATCGCCGCCATCAGCACACTCTTTATTCCTGCTTCCGCATTGGCAGCTAAGGAACGCTGGTGAGAATCGGAACAAACTATCTCTACCTGTGCCGCAAGATGACACCAATTTGACGCCTCCTGTTGCCCACTTTGCGTGCCTTTTTCCTTTCTCCACCTAACATATCTAGCCCTGACAATTGCAAACATTGCGCTTTGATGCTATCCTTTTCCCAAATCGAGCTATCTATTTTAGTCTAAAGCCAAGGGTCAAAGTAGAGGAAACATAAGTGTAGAAATAGGGTATCGGCAATGTGTAGGGCTGAAACCAACTGGCCTCCCAGCGAACGACCAATGGAGTGTTTGCTACTTCCAGTATGCAACTGTCGATCCAGTCGTCTAGATGGACAAATTTGAAGAAGGAAGCGAGATGAATGTGCCTTCGCACTCGCATACACTCAAGTATACACACGTTCTTATATGTGTCCGTGGGACCCCATTTAATGCGGCAGTGACTCATGCAAACACAAGACTTGGATAACCGAACCGACACAGGGAAGATGACATATGCAATGAACAAATT
>LWMK02000874.1:0-22082 GCA_001693075.2 Taenia saginata
AGACCGCCAGTCTCCTCTATTCTACACCCTGTGAGAAGTTGTGCCGTATTGTACCGCATCACACACCCACTTTTAATTTTTCTTCTCTTTCTTCTTTACCTCTATTGCCTTGCTGTCTGTGCGTCTCTCAGTCACTCAGTAATTGTTCAAACACGCACACGCCTCGACTTCATAATATTGTTGGGGTCTACTTCTGTGGTTGGCATGTTGTTTGTGACGACCTGCAGATAAGGGGTAGGACAAATTGAAAATACGACTGTCAGAGCAGAGTGGCGCAGTGGAAGCGTGCTGGGCCCATAACCCAGAGGTCCGTGGATCGAAACCACGCTCTGCTAGTCGGTTATCTATTTAGTCGCATGGTCACATTTGTTTGTGTCTCGCAACGACGTTTCACTCACCTGGTTCAAAAAGCTGGTACACTAATTGTTCAACTGTCGCCTACCTTCAGCATTCTAACCCCACTTCTGCTGACAGCATGCTAACATGCTGACACCCAACGGGCCGATCACTGACCACGTGGACAGGTAGGTGCCGCGGCCAATGGCGATATGTGAGGTGATGAAGAGTACTTCCTGACCGGGAGTAGGACACGCGTCATCTGGATGAGACTCAGGATGGCCAGTGATGTTATCGCCCAATGCCCAATTTCGGTCCCTGACTGTTTTAGGTGATTTCGAAATTTGGCCAACCTATTTTACATTGCATTTGGGGTGTCGCGTTTGAGATTCCTTTAGCAGACAAAAATCCAACTTTAAGCTGTGACTACGGCAGAAATGGTTCACATTTGGCTAAGTCAGTGGACCTATTTTGAGCCATGCTCATGCAAGCTAACAGTGTATGTTGCTTAATGACGCAAACTGTCGCTTTGCATCTTGGCGAAATTATAATATCAGCATCTCAATTGCCAATTTTTCTTCATGGCCATTGATGCAATCGCAGTTGCGTTCGTCAAATCTACAATTATAGGCTTCTTTACGCATTTCTCTTGATCGGGGTCCAACTATTGTTGTAAAATTTTAGCCACTAAATTCATTCTTTGTGATTTTTACTGCACGGAATCCCTTAATCGAAAAATACCTTTATAAGGATAAGAATGCACACGCCACTTATGCTGCATAACATTTTGTCTGTTTAATCCAGATGACAAAGTCGACTCAATGCTCACACCAATGTAGATATTACTGCAAATGCTTTTTTGGGCAACACATCACCTAGAGCGTTGAGATCTTTGCTCCAAGGATGCCACAGTTACCTTTGATCAGTCTTATTTTTCTCAACTTGACCCATACCTTGCGAACTGTTTGTCGCTGCACTGCACTAGCGTTTAACCTCTCCGTAGAGTGCGATGTCTGGACTTAGACGTTTAAGTAGAGGCGTGTCAAGAGAGCGGACCGAAGTACTGGTTACTCATGGAATTGGTGCAGTGATGACACGATGGACCAGTGCTGGCAAACCTGCAGATAAGCATCTTGCTGAGAGCTGACAAAACACGTTTGCTTATTTATTGCATTACATTGCCATCGAACGGGCATTAGTTGTACGCATCTCGGCTTTTTCTGATGAATTAACATGTTGAAGAAGTGCCAAACTCTTTAAATCGTGCACAACCTGCGGATCAATTAAGGAGTGACTTGGTCTAACCGTACATTGGTTGATTTCGTCCTGAAAGCAAAGATGGGTAAATGCATTTGCTATCCTTTGTGTCGACAATAAGAGAATTTGTACACACTGTTTTGAGTGGACTGTGAGTTTCGTAGCGAGCGCAAGTAGATTAGGCTAGATCTTAGGACTTTTGCAAATAAGTTTTGCCGCGCCGATCAGTGGTAAAAGACAGAGACTAAACCCGTTTATTTTACCGCATGGTCGCTAAGATCCTGTACTCAACATGCTGGACGGGAACGCCCCTAATCGCATTATTTCTGGCTGTTCTGCCGAGTTTCGATGAAATGATCGTGGTAAGGGAATGGGACCCCTGCACCTCTGCTTCAAGGTGGACACATGATAAGCACTAAATAGGAATGCATTGTGGACAACCTTAAGCACCTTAATCGCGCGCCCATGCATTGTGATACCTATGTGGCAGGGTTCTTTGTGTTATGATATGAAACTGGGAAATCAAGGTTTCCTGAAGTGTGCTGTTAATCGTCGAAACCACCACAAATGTTTATAATTTGTATAGTTATCTATTTTACCCTGCGTGGATTAATTGAATAGCATTTCTTTTACCTAAGCGCCTAAATTGACCTGTCCTTCGATAAAAGTGGAATTTTCATTCGCTTGCTGAATAGTCCCGCAGCCTGTTCTACGGATGCGTGAAGCACTTTTTAATTTGTACTGTGACTACGGAAAATTTTTTGATGATCGGTAGCGGTGCAATTAATCCTTCGGCGGAAACCGCCCATTTTGACATCCCTTGCCACTTCCTGTTGCTTCAGGCAGCATAAGAATTCACCAGATTGGCCTTTAGTTGTTTCTTCTAGTAGCTGATTCGGAATCCATTTTGACTGAACTTTGCCTTCGGGTTCGCCTAGATGAATGCACAACGTCGGACCACATGAGAACTCGCAAATAGCACTCCTTGGTTTTAGATCGTTTCGTCACACTGCTCAAGCAAGTTAGGATAAGTTTGCATTTGACTTAGGGCATTTCGTCTCCTCTTTCCTCCATTTGATCTTAAGGCATTCCTTCAAGATTGACAATGCAAAGAAGCTTTTGGTAAGCAATTTTACGGCATGTCCTTTCAGAAATAGCCTCTTGTTAAGCATGCTATCCACCTACGTATGCCATGTTGTAACCTTCTACCTTGTGCCTAAAATTCCCAAGTCTAGCTACGGAACATTAGGGTGGTGTTCAGCAACCTACCCTCAAGAGGATATACTGAAATCTATCACGCACCTAGGCAGAACGGAGCCAAGCATGATGCCGGACGAAGCGGCTGCATGATGTGCGCGCATTGCATGATAACGCGCTCAAGCAGGTGCTCCAAAACCGCAGCCTAAGGTAACAGTATAATGCTTCATCGACTGTGCTATCTTTACTTGCATCAATGGTCACCACGCCTAGATCCGCTTTTCACTGGCGTGTTTATGAATATTTTCCTCCATCAAGTGAATAGTCAAAATTTTTGTCATTTAGTAGACCAGCGACGTGACTGCGACTTCCATTACAGACTGAAGGTGCATGGCGCAGTGATAAGGAAGTGAATAATCGTGGCAGCCTAGGTGTACGTCCACCTTGGTATCTGTGAAATCAACCATAACAATCGGGTTCTGCATTCCTTCATAGTGCCTACGTATTGCGTCTGATGTTTGGCGAGTCAATCTTACGCGCGCGTGTGTGAGTACGAGTAGTGCAGGTGGGGAGAAAGAGGTGTATTACAAAGCGGTATGGATGGCTTGGTGCGGGGCGATATCTCTTTGATGGTCTAGTGGTTGAAAACCATGGGTTATGCCTAGATGGCGCATTACTAACTCCTGATCATAAAGCTCCATTTACCACGTCACACATCGCGGTTGGCCATTTGTCTGCCAGCCTCATGGCTAGTGCATGGATGGTAGACTAAATGTAAATGCTGTTGGCATCGGCACGATGGCGTACTGTCGGAGCCTGTCGTCTAGTCGGCACAACTGGAGACGGAAGGCCATTGAACATTGATGTTGCACATCGCATACATTGTGAATGCATGGTACGTACACATCGCATAAGCCATCGAAGACGCGAATGGAAAACGTACTAATGGTCGCGCGCCCGAACACTGACTCAAATTCTGGATCCTCAGATTCAAAGTCTGGTGCTCTACCGATGGAGCTATCCCGGCCATGACTACGAAAATTGTTTGGGCCAACAGTTATCACACTTAAACCCGCCTCCCTTTGACGCGCTTATGTAGGCATCTCTCTTTTGTTATGTGCCTCCTTGTTTCTCTCACCCACTTCTCTTTCCTTACGCAAATATGACTGCCGCTACAGACTGCAGAAACATAATATAACAGTGAAAAAGGTTTGGACGCAAGCCCGATTCAAGGCTATAGGGTCTACATGGCCATTGGATTACAATGCCTTTGTAGTGTCCGCATGCTTGTGTTTGGTGTTTAGCTAGTAGTTGTGAATATGCGTGTGTGTGAATATGAGTGATGAGGTTGGGGGAGGAGGAAGGTCACAATGTGATATACCTAGAATAGCGCAGTATAGTATCTTCCTGATAACCCAGCAGTTGTGAGGGCAATCATGTGTTTGATAAGGCAAGCAACGACAGCTCTCCTTCTCAGTCCTCGGTTTCGCATGTCCCGCTAGTCTTTAGATTGAAGGGAAAATGAAAACACAATTGAGCGAATACAGACGTGCCCTGTAGGCGTAGGGCAAAGGATTTCCCGCTCTGCCTCACCAAAAATTAAACTTTTTTGGCATGTGGTAGGGTGATGGTTTTAAAATCATCATTCTCATCCGTGTCCTTTCATATCCACTGTTACCACGTGGCACCGTTAAACGTGCAGGCAGCATCCACGACAAACTACATATTGGTCTTGCCAATTGGTCTTTTATTCAGCACATACTAGTGCTTCTGCATGGAATTGACGGGGCTCAATTATTGACTCTTTTTCAAATGCTGTTTACTTGTATTCCACTCAATACACACATAGTTGACAGCTGCTCGTTTGTGAGAATGAGCAACCCAGACACACGTAATTGCTGCAATCTATCCTTTTTACTTCTCATCACTATCTTTTTTGAGATTTTTGGGTCTAATGATCAGACGACCGTCAATCGGTACTGGAACGGAGCTAAATGTATTTATGAGGCTACTAAAAGGTATCGACAGGAGTGTTTTAGATCCGATATTCAGGCGAAACAAACACAGCCCAGCTTCATTCCGCTGCAATATTTTGAGACAAGCAACAGATTTTACGTCATAAGGTCCATTCTAAATCAGCTGCGGCGGATTAGAACGTCACCCCACACCCAAAGTTAGCTTAGTCTTAATCTAGAGACTGATCAGATACCGCTTGCAATTCGGGGTGCATTCGTGGAAAGTTTAAACTTTACAGAAATGCAGCTGAGATTTTATTGAGATCTGCAAACTCGGATGCGCAAATCGCAGAGTTATAGGTCTTGTTCGCTTAACCGAACAGGAAATGGTGCAAAATTTTAACGCCTACATTACAACGACAAAACACTCGTGAGTAACTAACTGACTTACGGGCTGTGGAAGTCAATTATGGACAACCCACACAATGAATGCGTGCCGGAACCCGTAAGACTCGTGTTAAGCTTTTAAGCCGATCGGTGTCCACCTGTTTATGAGTACTCCGGCCTTCATTGGATGGATGGAGCGTGACAATTAGTAAAGAAGGCAATCATCTATTTTGTGCACATAATGCCCAGCCGCAATAGACAGCGTCCACCCGTCCAAAGCGAACCCTTTTAATGGCTCTGACTCACGCGAACCAAACTGAAAACACATTACGCCGTGCACGATTTATGCAAACACAGCCTTGAACCAACAAAACCAGTTTCAGCGCACAATTTAGGATGCATCGTAGATTAGCCTGTGTGTCAGTAGTTGTTTGCTAGGTGTGCCACTAGTCAGCTAACATTAGTTTTAATCCAGCACACATTTGCCAGGCGCATTTTGGTCGTGCTGAAGGAGATTCTGCCCAGTGGCTGCAAATCAGCTGCAAGTATTTGGACCAAATAAGTTGTAAGCTGCAGAAAGGCTCATTCAGACGCTTATAAAGTTCATTTGATTGATGTAAGTACCACAAAAACAAGCACTGCACAGCACATAAATTTCCCGAGAGTAGTAGGGCAATAACAAGCATCCATGGTCGGACAGCAGCTTTAACCTATAAATGAACGGCTTAAGCCGTATTTTAGCACTTTGGATTGCAACAATTCGAGAATGTGGTAAGTTTGGTCAAATAAATTTTGAAGCTCTGCTGACCTAGCAGGACGAAATGTCACAGTAAGTACCGGTAATTGTTACGCTCGTTATTCTTTAGACAATGATAACAGTAAAGTTGATTGCAAATGTTTACCGTTGTTGGTTTAGCCTACTTAGATGGGGATTAAGAGCCGTCGATGACGACTTAAATGCGATGACTACATCAGTGTCTGACTTGTCCAACGAAAAATGTTCAAACTTAATCATAACATTAATTCTGAGTGCACGCAGTACCCGCTCACATGGTCTAACCAACTCAGTATCAATATGGACACATATCATTACCCAATTTTCTACTCCATTTGTACACACATCTACATCGGCCCATGTTTAGACGCAACTTGCATCATGCCACTTTGTAAACCAAACGCGCTTTCATTTCACACTATTTTACCTTCTTGCAACATGCAAAGCAAATATCCAGGTGTTACTCAGCGCCCAGTTATGCACCCATCGCGTTGTACACATACCTGCGGTTAAGTATCCGCTTAGTTTGTTTGCAACCACACTTTGGTGCCTTTGCAGAATAACCAACTGGCAGCAAAGATCAAGTTAATAAGCGCCACTGAAGTTTAATCCTCTCCTACTTTCCCTTGTAGGCACCACAGTACTTTTTCATGGGAAAAAACCAATGCCTACGTCACTACTTTTGCCTTACTTTAAGGGGCTAGTGGCTAAAGGCTTGCGAATGTCCCACATTCACAACATGAATTAGCGCCAACTTTGGTTTATTGAAAAGCAGATGATTTATCCGGAATCGGGAAAGTACTTACAGTAAACAGGGACTCTACTTGCACGCTGAAGCAAACTAGGTTTGGAGAGGAGCATTTATTGTCGCCTCATCGTTTCCGGCGGTGGATGACTGCCCGCCAGTGGAGGCGTCAGTCGCCCCACATAGCTCCTGCGCGTTCTTCATACTTCAGATTCTACTTCATATTAAGGAAACCAAGTCGGCTCATCAGTTCGTACTGTGACGCCGTCAACGCAACGCAGCACTAAGATAACTAAAATACAAAGACCTTGTCTGTTGACGGCTAAAATGCAACTGAAACGAGAATTTTGGTCGCTGAGCAGTTCCGAAATAGGCTTGCCTGGGAATTCAAGGCAGTGATTTTAATAAATAAGCGAAACCTGGGTTATTTGAGTTTGCGTTTTGACATCTGCTTTGCCAGCTTCCTCTTACAGATTGGTGTAACATTTTCCAAAAAAACACACTCAGGAAAATAACCCAACCTGCTAGTGTATCTGTCCATGCATTTTGTTCCCATTCTACGGTTGGTATTTGCCTTGCCTCTGTCTGCAGAAAACACACACCTCTGTTTCGTGGGAGTAGCGCACCAGTCACAATGTGTTGCTGCATTCACGCGACTTTCCATTCATAGTGCTGTGAGGCGACCAGCCACTCTAAACAAGTCCTCAAATTTTCGCAACAGACAAGAGTGTTTTTGTTTCACTAATCACAAGGTCATAACGCCTCTAACACTTAACAAGTGCTTGCATGGATGCCATGCAAACCTACTGAATTCTGTGAAACAGAACATGCTAATAGCGCATCCTTGTTGCAAACATGTGCCTTAAAGCACAATTCACGCCTCTGGGTTCCCTTGCCACGAGGATTAAAAGGAGCGATGGCGTCACATCCTAGCCACGCAGAACATGAGTTGTATGAGGAAGTCGGATAAGTGTCCGTTTTAAGAATCTTAATGTATACATTTGAAAAAAATTAATATGAGGCGAAATGCAGTGCTAATGCACAATTGCCGAATAGATGCGATGAAACTAGGGTGCTGATTTTAGGAAACACAGCATTGATGTAAATTACTTGAATTAAACGCGCCGCTAAGTTTTGGAAAATAGAGCAGTTGACAGTTCAACACTTAAGGCAAGATAACCTATACGAAACTTGCGGCGCCTTATTTTCGGCTAACCATAGCTGCAAGGACAACCGCAGTTGCAGTTGGCGATGATCCAGTTTTCGCGTATGGATGAACGCAGCATCTCGACTTCAAGCTCATGGAGAGCCAGTCCGCTCTCGATTAGATTTTAATTCGCTAGATGATGCAAAGATGGCTCGCCTTGGGTAAAATCTGCAAGGCACACAATGAGACATCGTAGCGAATTGAATTGACACCCAGATTTACGGCACATGATTTGGCAAACCTAAATGGCTTTCAAACAATAATTCAGCACGATTATTGCATTGTTCAATCATGCCTTTCTTCATTCCTCCTGACGAAGAACCATTATCGCATTATTGCCTATCAACTGCAGGCTATATTCGACTCTACTAACCACTTTTTCGTGAGTTGGCGAAACTCTCCTGTCAGTACATATTGATTCTTAAAGTAAAATATAATGTGCAATAAAACTTAAAAGTTTGCACGAAACTACACTTCCGAGATTAGTGTCTAGGCGATGAGTTTTGAAATTCTGGGACCAAATGACAACTTTGTTAATACCTTTTGCACCCAAAGCCTTGCTAATCATACATCCAGATGCGTTGGTGTATGCCTTGCATACGACTGAGCTCCTACGCTTTTTGCGCCACTAAATCATTGAAGTACAACCCCTGATTTCTCATAAATAACCCCACAAAAATGATGTTGTAGCCTCACACGTAAGAATTTTTGACATGTATACAAGACTTTTGCACGATTTCTGTGTTAAGCTATATTTCGCAAAATGTAGTAAAAGCAAAAGAACTTAAGAAGGCATGAAACAGCCTTTTGGCTGCAAACTTGTCAAAATAAATGGACCATAGTCAGATGCTATTTGCACCCTCCTCTACTTGATCATTTTGCTGTTAGAATTGAGCTAACCTACTCCTCACCCTTCATTTAATGATATCCTGTAATTAATATAGCATGAATACAGCAAGGCGGCGTTAAGTTGTACACTGGAACTTTAAGCCATAGAAAGTAGTTTGTGCAACGCTTTTGCCTAGATAGGAATGCGTCTGCACAATTTTCGCATCAATTTTTCAGATTTGTAAATTTGGCTCAAGCAAGAATCGATGAGGAACAAAACGTTCGCCTCAGCTCTTCAGATGTTTTATCATATTTAATCTGACAATGAGTTTACCTACTTCCCAGCTTTTCGGTTATTTTATGCAGTAAATATGCGATTGTAGCTAGACCACCATCGAAACGAAATCAAGTCACTCAAGTTGATCAAGTTTGGCCAAGTCTTAGTCGTGCAGTCTTCGGCAATTGCAGTTCCATCTAACAAGACTGCAGATCTCACGAAGCTGACCTAATGCCGCAGGTGGAGGCATTCCTTTGGGTTTAGATTCGACTACGCTTCTTCCAGACGGTCCGATACTACTTCCTCCTTTCTCCCAAGCCATTTGCTCTTTGTGTCATCATCAGTTGGACTTGTAGAGGAAAAATCTTTACATTTTCATATGTTTGTCACTTTTACGTAAACTTCTCCACGTTATGCTGTTTTTGCTCAACTAAACCTTAAGAGATAAAGCAATGGGTGTCCTGGTTACTTGGTCTCATTGCGGTTGTCAGCAGACTAGCGGGTTATCCGGCGTGGTGTCAAAATCACTTGCTTCTACAAGAAAGTCGCAGTGTAAGGAGCTCACCTCGGAATGTTTGGCGATGGACACCCCTTTTTTGCTCACTGCAAAGAGCCGTCGCGACGTGTAGGCGTTTCGTATGAGACACTAAAGTGAGCAGTTCCCATGCTGATTGGTGCGGCAATCTGTGAGCTGATATCTGGCAAGTTAACGCCTCCTATTTGATTTATTTACTGGCACTCTCAGGCTGGGAACACGTTGATGTATTTTCAACGTTAAGTTGGCCGAACGTCTCCAATTTGTGGCCTATGATTTCAAATAGGAATCACATTTTTATAGGCTGTTTTGTCTTTTCGCAGTTTTGTAGTCAAGTGTGAGCCCCAATTGCTGCGTACCCACAAGTTGACTTCCAACAAAATCCTGCACCTAAGATACGATTTCTTCTGCACATTGGGCTAAGCATATGCTGTCGCCGTTTCTTGGCTAAAAACTCAATGAGGATGACACCTATACACAGACTGGATGCCGTGCAGCATTTGCAAGTTTAGTACTTAAATCACATACACCAAAAAGTGACAAGCAACAAGCGAATTGTGGGATCACCGTTAGCAAGCACACTTATATGAATGAAAAACCACGTGAAAGATTAGTGTTGTCGCGCGCTGAAAGCAACTTCAAGTTGTTCCTTCCGCATCGTCAACATCTTGGTGGGTAAGTTAAGATGGCGTTTATGCTATCATCCGTTTAAACCCAGTTCTGATGACTAGACTAGGAAATGGTTTTACTAAGGTGCTAGGAATAATGCGGTGATTTTAAAAGCCTCATCGAATAGTGGCTCGGGGCCACAGGCTCAAAAGCACCTGCGTTTCGATCGCTACTTTGTTGCACAATCCATGTGTTAAAAGCGATAAATTGCAAAATGGTGCTCTATGGGTATGAGTTACAAGAATAAAAGAGCAAATATTGCAAGATTTTGGTTAACTTCAGTTTTGCTTTGCATAGCCACTATTGGTTTTCACAGCACGGCATTTTTACTGATGCTTCTCAACGCTGTTGCCTCTTCTGCTAGATGTCTTGGACACGGAGGAGACAATAACACTCCAAAGCTTACAAAATTTCATCTTGGACGTGCAAAATTAGCAGTCTTTTCTTATCAGCGATACTTGCAACACTTGTGCATTCCAAATTGGATTTTAAAAAGCAATTGGTAAATGGCCTAAAGGCAAGCACGTGATTAGGTTTCAGCCCAAAATTGGCCGACCACAAATTCCTCATCAACATGCACTACGTTCTCGAGAGTGTGGAAAATCAGACCAATCTTCATTCCAGCCAAGCCCGGTCGATACCATCACGCACGGTTCGAAATGCCGTTAAGTCAAATGATAAATGACGTATCATGTTGCAATGTGCTACATTTCACAAGTTAATGTTACGCTGAGTCTACGAGAAATGTGGCACCAAATGTGTCACTTCTGCAAGTAGGCATCGAGTGCTGCCCATGATTTCGGGTACATGCAAAAAAATATCGCGAAGCTTAGTGCGATAAGTAAAACACAAATACTGCTTATCAACATAGATACATTGCTAGTATCTACTTCAAATCCAGAATATACGTAAAACTGGAAACGTCAAGCTCCTTTTCGAACCACGATTCTCAATCGCGCCCATTCCTGGCGAAATAAGCAGATAAGGCTTAACATCTTGAAGTTACGCATGTTGCAGCTTCACAATGATTAGAAACAAAATTGGGTAAACTTTTGTTTCTATAACATTAGATTTGTGGAGTGTACTTAAGAAATTCGAATACGCCTTATGGAATAATTGCTTTAAAAGTGAAACATTTGACCACATCAAAAAGGCAAGGAGAGGTGTCTGAGTATCTAACGCCAATTAAATATCCTTTACTATTCATAACTGTTTAGTAGAGTTGATGGTAATTTCATGCACTCCATCGCTAGCTGTTGCATTAAATCCCAATGAAGTTGAAGGGAAGGTTGGGACCTAAATTATTCGTCCTACAAGATCAAATGACAGTGAAGTAAGACTTGCTAACCTATATTTCTGAAGGCTTTTCAGCGTTTGTTAACACAAGAAAAGCAGGATGGTAGAAAACACAAACATACTTCGAAGTCAGCGTTGAAACCTTGCCAAAGCGGTGTGCCTTTACTACTTCTACTCTAGAGAGCAGCAATGAGATAGCATTTTGTTGCTTGTAGCGATTTGTTACGAAACGTTTCCCTCTTATCTGCTGTGGTTTTAGATTTCCAACCGCCAGTGATGCAACGAGCATTTAGGAAGCTGTACTTTAGAAAGTGCTACGCACTGCATCACACCCAACACTTGCATTGCATGTCGTCCGCAAAAAATTGACAATCAGCATAGCGAAATTTCTGCCTGAGGTGCTTTGTGTACAGTAGGAATTTTTAAGGGTTCCGGCATAAGTCTACCTTTGGCGAAAAATTTCCATACACCATCACACCTTGCTTCACGCATGCAAGCTCCTAGTAACGCCATTCGGCTATTCAGCGTAGCTCATGGAGCGTTCACAGGCCTTGTAGGATGTGCTCAACACAGTCGGAGCTGCAGGAGATACACCTGTAAGCCGGCTACACAAGTCATCGAAGTTACCTCTAGTTGAGTAAGCATTTGACTACAACATCACTGACCCTTTCTGGCATTCCAACGGATATGGAATTTCGCTCCGTACGGGAACTATTAAGAATGAGGGAGCGTGTGTTAGATATTTTGCCTTGAAGTGATTTATTGCACTAGAAAAATATACTCATTTCTCCTTAGCAGGTAATTCCTTCTTCATTGTAAGCTCTAGTTAGCTGGTAGTGAGGTTCTTGTGCTGATTTAATCGACACCTTTACACAGGTAAAGTTGGCAGCTACATCAGACGGGTTTAGAAAACATTGGCGACGCTGCCGTAGGCAGACGCCATATTTATCGCGTCTGCAGAATGTTCCTTTTACGCCATGTCAAGGTTTAGCAATCAGGATCGGAAATTGGAACAATAGCCCTTTCAGGACCAAGTTGTCTTCCTCCACCAAAACACTACAACAGAGCACGTACTGATGATATACGAAAAGGCCGAGGCAACACATTTCTCAGGAGGTACAAAGGCGACGCCTATAGTGGCAGTAAAATAAAACGGCAAATTAGGCAGAAAAATAAAGAATTGCAGCATATCATCTCCTAAGACTGACTGCAATTGTGTGGCAATCCAGATGAACTTTCTCAAGTTTGTGAATAGTAGATGGAATACCTGCTTGGCAAGCTTAACCACTGCATTATCTTAATCAGTCTTCCGCCCTACGATCCTATGCCAAAGGCTGTGCTTGAGCAAACCATTCGGAGGCTCTAAATTTGTATCCATAAAGGACTCATAATTGACACCACAAGCATCTCATGACATCGTTGTAAATGTGCCAACGACAGAGCACACGCGCTCAAATCACGCTGTGACAAGTTCTAATTGATCTACCAGTCTACGCACCCACTGAACTATCGACAATCCGGATGGTCAGCCAGTCAGTAATTGAAACCCAATCAGACGGCTGAAGTACCGTTCGTCAGTCCTTTAAAAATCCAAGTAGAATTGGGACATGAGACAGCCATCAGTGTATGTTCCACGCAACAAAGCGAAGTAACCTTTTTTTAGTCATTCCTGTGCCCTGTGTCGTCAAAGAGATCCAAAGTGACAGCGGCAGTGTAAATGAATGCTTCCGGTAAGAGGCTTGTACACATTCAGAAATAAGGAGCAGTGCACTGGCAAAGGGTGAGGAGGCAGAGATCCTTATAAGCGGGTAACGCACTGCGGTGAATTGCATCCATGCTGAAACCCCTTCGTTCCATTTCCCTAGTCACACCCAGATGAAAGAACTGCTTTCACGTTCTTCAGCGATGATTCCTCAGCCATTCTTTTTACCTCCTCTTTTCCCTTACGTTGCCTCTCTCGATCCTTTATACGTCGATGATCACCAAAGTGACTGGAATAACCACCATCATCCTTAAAAACAATTAAAAAAATGCGGATATATTGACCAAAAGGTTGCACCAACAAACGCAGTTATGCAGACTGTACACACCAATGCAGTTTACATGATATTTGTGCAGCTAAAATTCATTCAGTAAGAGATCGACAAGTGTGTCTTAAAGGAGGTCGGAGGGCGAAATGAACTAATAATATAATTCTTCCGTTTCAAAAAGAGATTCCATCCACCATCACATAATGCTACACTGATTGCAGAGGTATATGCGTAAATTTAGTTCATTCTGCTATTGACGCATAAAACTTAAAGCTCTGAACATGCATAAAACACGAATTATTGCGTAAGGCGCCACTAGTAGAAACATTATTATCGACGATTTTCCTTTTCCTTAATAGAAAAAAGGAAAAGGCCTAAATAAAACAAAGCACGACAATTCACTGAAGAAACGGTACCGAGTAGCGTGGTTTGGTAGTTTTATAAAAAAAACCTAACACGGTGGCCTAAATTAAATAAAGACATATGTAATAGAGATCTGCATAAAGAAAGGGGTCAGAATAACACCCCTTTGTTCGTCCTTAGGATTCTTCAACTATGTTCACTAATATGGTCAGCTTGGGGTAGAATCAAGCCTCCACCCTTGTCCCTGCAACCTGTCAATCAACTGTTGGCAATACGCAGAAAAAGCCAAGGCTAATCACTGCTATAAACAAACGAGGGAGGGTAACCACACTAAAGCTACTGCATCACTACAGCAGAGGAAGTAAACGCGCAATGATGATCAGTACGTTGCCTCCAAGGCCATCATCGAAACACTGTGCTCCCAATGAGCACTTTGCTCATGAGTATTTGGAAGGCACTCACCCAAAGAACACCCTTTTGATTACAATAAACGCGCGCAATTATGTTGTCCAGACAGAGAGCTCCGATCCAAATTACTTGTGTCCAATTTCTAAACCTATATTCCGTTAGTTTGCTCATTTGTAGACAAGATAACATCAGCAGAAACAAGTAACAAAACCGCTTGACGGTCTGTATTACCTAGGTGTACTAAAAGAGCTGCGCAAATTTCGAGAGGACTCTTCAAATCCGCAAAATAGTGAGAAGCAAAGCAGCAGTAATCTGTCTGATTACAAGTTCAATTTAAGTCCGCAGTATGGTACCAGTCTGAGAAAACAAGGCTTATTTGGGATAAGTTTTGCTTCATTGCAGATGTTTACGCAAGCTATGCCGCAGTTTACTAAAACTTGGCAACATATAGTAAGCTTAATTCGGTAACAGCAGCTCCAGGATATTGTGACACAAACACCTTGCCAGCTTGTTTAACCATAATTCCCTGAAAGCACATGCATGCGCACCAAGTCTCTCCAACAACAAGTAGCAGGCCAAAGCAAGTCAGCTAATCATTCAAAGAGAAAACAAAGCCATATGGCATGGCCTGTGGCGAATGCGCGAATTCGATTAATTGTGTGTTTAGTTGCCATTAAGCACCACAAATCGGTCCTGCCGAAGCGTGACTTACACTTGACGCATCCAAATAGCTAGCAGCATTTACATCAATGGCAAAACAGTGAGGGGAAGAGGCTGGACCCATTGCTGAGTAAGTATTCAAACGTGTTCTCATGGCAAGGAGCAAACTCGGTCGAACAAGCATCGCTAATCATGCAATTGACATCGGTGAAGCCAGAGCTATGTGGCAAACGCTGAAACGCATACCGCCACCTTCATTAAAAGAAGTGACCTGCCTGGTGGACGAGATGATCAAAGGTGAGGTCATGAAGCCATCCACGTCAGCGTGGACCTCCTCGATCTCACTGGCAAAGAAAAGCAATGGTAGTCTACAGCTTTGGATTGACTGCAGAAAGTTAAATGCCTTGACTAGGAGGGACGCGTTCCCTTTACCTCATATTAACGACTCATTATATTCCCTGCACGGATTTAGGCGGTTTTTTACACTAGGATTGAAATCCGGACATTGACAGTGGAGGTAGTGGGGGCAAACAGAGGGAGTACAGCTTTCATCGTGTCAAACGGACTTCATAAATTTCAGACAATTCCATTCGGGCTCTGCAATGCTGCAGCTACCTTCCAGCGCCTGGACTTTTTGCAAAGCGCTGCATAATCTACCTCGATAACACTCCTGTCTTTGATAAGGGCATTCGTGAGCACAATGCCAACCTTAAATTAGTGCTAGATCGACTGTGAGGTGTAGGTTTGACCTTAAACCCAAAAAATGGCCACTTCCTTCAACATTTGATTATTTATCTGAGTCATACTATCTCGTCAGATGGGGTGGCGGTCAACGAAAATCGTGCAAACAAGTGAGAACTTGGTCAACGTTAGCCAATCAGACCAGCTCTCCGGTTTCCTTTGCTTTACAGACCGCTATGGACACTCCGCTTAAGACTTTGCAGAGATCGTCAGTTATTCGCACAGGCAAAGCGAGAAGCGGGCGAAAAGGAATTTCAATTAAGAGAACGAACATGATGAGGCCTTTAAGGAACTAAAGCGAATGCTCTTCTGCGCTCCAATTCTGACCCTACTGAACTTCGAGAACAATGCACCTGTCTTCTTACTAGACACGGACGTCAGCTGCATAGCCCTGGGTGGTGTGCTTTCACAGAGGCGGAGAAAGCAAAGAACGCATCATCATCTATAGTGCCGGACTCATAAGAAAAATAAGACAGAGTAGTGCAACAAAGCGTTAACTGTTCGTCATCTATGCAATGGTTTGACATTTTAGGCCCTATCTGACAGCGGAACAGTTCATAGTGTAAACAGAGTATCAAACGCTAGCCTGGGTAAAAACAACGAAGGAGGTCGACGGTTCACCTGCACGTTGGTACGAGGAACTGCGGCGATGTGACTTTACAGTGCACTACATGAAATGGGCCACGCATAGCGATGCGGATGCATTGTCTTGCAGACCTCTCCCATGAAAAAGGGATAGCCGCATAGTGGATGCGCTATTTTTGAGCAAGCCTGCCAGACATTAGTGGGGAAATGCGCAGAGCACTGACTCCGACATGGCTCAGGTATTCGAGAGGAGATGAACTTGTCCAGCAAAGCAACCAGATAGGTATATTGGTAGTGGTCTATACTCTTCCTGTAGGACGGAAATTTATGGATTTAGGAAGGTAGTACAACTTAAAAGCACCTAGTTTTTCCAGGTTCTTTGATACAAACGGTCCTTCATGAGTTGCATGAGCGGTTAGGTCACGTAGGTGAGGAAAACCATGGCGACCTCGAACAGACAATACCGAGGCCTTTTCTTACCTCAGACACACTAGACTTCCGCCCAACCCGCATCATTTGCAGCACCTTACAGCAATCGTTCTTGGCAAAAGAACAGGATAGAATCATGGACCTTCTGCCGCTTACCAAGATGGGGAACCGAAACACTCTGGTTATGGTTGCCTGCTTTCTGAAAGTAGCCGAAGTTGAACCCATGAAGGCTCAAGTCGCCAAAACGGTCCCGTCAACCATCTTTAGGCTTTGGATCTGTCAACAGAGAGTGCCTGAATTAGTCCATGCCAGTCAAAACCCTAATGCTGGAGGCCGACTTTGCGCTGAACTATGCAGGACCCTTGGAATCGCAGAGATAAGCATGAAACCTGGGCACTCGTAGGGCAACGGCCATGTGCACAGTACAATCGCACGCTGATAGGACTGATGAAAGCTTTTACAAAAATAGCGCAGCTTGAAGATTGATATTTAAGCCCAGAACGTAATCTTCTCACGTACAGAGCTAAATTTTATGCATCAATGGATATTTTCATGTTCAAGTTGCTCGCAGGTCGCGATTAGGGAATTGCCTTCGATATTTTTCTACCGAACAACCGACAATGCCATGGAGTACTTACTACGTCTAAAATAAGGTATAAGAAAGGCCGGAGACACTTACAGACGTCTTATGGCAGATGGAATAAATACTAAGACAAGCATGTTCGACCCAAAATCTGCCAAGAAAAAGATCTCGTTAAAAAATACGGACCGATTCCCCCACTTGGAATGCACCTTAAATTTTACCGTCCTTGGAGTAGAGATTCCTTCCGTGGAGTGAAAATTCTCTACCCACGAACTGCATTGTCCGGAATGCAGAACTCCATACCCAGCCACTTTCTGTCCATCACAATAGGATTACAAGGATGAAGTCTACGCGATTGTAGAAGAAATAAAACCCCCGAGGGCATAATCAAAGGCAACCGAAGGGAGTAGCACTGAGGACGGTGCTCAATAGACGGGAGAGCTGCAAGATACTTATGTCCCTTAAAAGTGCTTTGTGGGCGAGAGGCGGGAGGGCAATTTCAAGTTCACAAAAGTCACTTATGATGCCTTAATCATTCGGCTGCTCTCAATAGGGTGGTTTTAACTTAACAATAACTGCTGTTTAAATGTATTAATCAAGACGGGATTCTACTTTCTTAAAATTTTTGCAAATGGGCACGAACTCGCTTTTGCATTGCTAATACCTAACTATTTGCTCAAAGCACTGCCAAATACAAACGTCATAGTCAAGCAAAACAGCATGAGTAAGGAGGTGGACGAAAAAGCTGTAGTCAGAAAGGTAAAACCACATTGCCTGCGTGATGCTGACTTTCTAATGCCTTATCCAACTTTCGCCACAATAGCCAACCCATTTTATCGCCAAACATGGCCCCTTCACTGGCACACCTCATGCTGGATTTCTGACGACAAGGAATGGTGATATGTAGGACACAGTAGATTTAACCAATGTGTACTGTACACGTTATCATGAGGGACGCCGACCGAGGGTAAAGCTAACTAATCAAGTTCATCCTAATCGTTCTATATTTGAATCGGCTTCGTTTACTAAAATTTTTCCAGTATAGAATTGATGGACTTCCATAAAGTCTTAACGCGACATGCTGCCGCAGGAGAAGTGATTTGTTGCTGGTATGGAGAAGGAGGGAAATTCCAAGAGGCTACAGGTATAATCGCCACGACGGTGTACCTAATCTACCTGCCGCATAGTTCTCATAAAACTGACCACTGATTTAAAACACGTACCCAACCAGACACCAGGTATCACGTGACTTTTTCATCAATTATAGAACTGTACGGTGAGACGTGTAGAAAGATTTTGATGCTTTCAGTTCACCTGGTTTAGAACTGACATTCAGGAAGACGAGGTGCCAAATAGGCACAGCTATTGTGGCTTTAAAACAGTAAGACCTATCTTGCCTTGGACACAATGCATCGTTATGCGTCGATCTGCTACTTAAGCGTTAAAAAATTTGTCGTCCACATCCTGGTGAAAAGAATGTAAAAGCAAAGAGAAAAATGCCGGATTTTGGAGGATCAACAGGGTGGTGTGCACAGCGAGTAAAAGGATACGGCGCATGTCTACCCAAAACAATCTTTTGTTGTCCTAACTGCTAAGATCAAAAAGTGTCAGTTAATAACAGCTACTGTTGGAGTGGATGCAGCTTGTGTAAAGCTTGTGTGAAACCGCACTATGCGCGTGTGGTGTAGCAGTTATTAAGCAGTCAATCCGGATTTAGCCCCCAGCACAGGCAGGCATTCATTTGCAACGTTGGTTTCATTTGATTTTATAATCAGTAAAAGACGGCCCATATAGAAAGGGTTATTCCTATGGAGAAGAAGCATACTCTTTTATTAAATTGGCAGCTTTTTTGATAATAAATTTATAGTTACACTTTGGCGGATTAAGCCGTTTAGGTGACTCGAATAGATTGACAACACAAATAAAGCCCATGGAATCCATTCATAGCTCCTAACCAATGACAAACATGATGCTTGCAACAGCGTTTTTAAAACTTTTCTCGTTTAAGGCAAGTTACTTGTTTGTATTAATAAAGAAACCGGTTAGACGCCAACTTCGTGCGAATTCACATTCTAAAGATTAACACTTCCCTGGCGGTAAGTAATGCATGCAGAAAATGTTGGTTTAGATACAAAAGCAAGCTTTACTACCAGTTTCATCTAGACAGTAGTTGATTTTGTTGTATATGTAGAGTTTCATGCGTTCTTAGTCGCCTCATTGCTATAATTAATGAGTTTTAAACATATCGATGACGTTAGGAATTAGTCTTTCCCCCTGTTTAACTGACATTGAAAACATCCTTGGTTAACAGCAAGCTGACAAAGTATAAAATGATCAGGGGACTACAAACACTATTCTGCATTTGCACCACTGAATTATTTATGTGGTTACTAGGTGAGGTCAGCCCTATTCCTTTTCCCGACTAAGCAAAATGTTAGTGATCGAACCAGACACGTCAGATTGAGTCACTCATTGCCACCATTAGCATGTTCAATCAAGTATCTATGACCGCGTTGCACAAACCCTTAAATCCACTTACATGTGGATCAGAAGATAGACAATTCAGAACAAAAGTCAGCAAACTAGCCCCTCTCTGCGCCTTCCAAAAATCAGTAGGTTTAATATAAACTTCATCTCCTTTCACATAACCTGGCAAATAATGGAGCAGCTTGGACGGTTTAGAGTTTTGCCAAACAATTCGACTGTCTTTAATTTTTCTGCAGTGACCTTTGTTAAAGTTGTCACTTTTGGCCACCACATAAATGCTGCTTTATTAACATATTCGCATCTGTTTTACTGCAGGCTCCTGACCTCCCATTTTGTATAATAACACGTTGGCTTTATGCGCCTTGCACAATTTTTTCCACTATAGGTTATACATTTAGTGCCACTCCATGTTTATACTTTTATCACAGCACCAATTGCTTCATGAAGTTCAGCACCCCAATATCCTGCTTAGTGAAGACGTGGAACTATAAAGTGTCCTATCTTAGGCGGATTCATAAAGTTGTGTTAAGGGTATTTGAGGAGGGCCGACGGTATAGCAAAGACGACCTGCTGATAGGTTAAAAATAACATATTTTTCATCCAAATTACCTCGATTACTTGGCATAGCAGTACGATAGTGGCATTGTTTAGACCTTCAAAAGAATTTTCGTCTCATATTACTGCCGAGTTTAGTGCGTGCGATGACGATGGCGGCATCTATCTACTTTCTGTCTCTGCTAAGGAAAGCCGCCTATTGCTGCATCACTGGTGTCAGCATTTAGTGCCAACAACATGACGTTCAAATCTAAGATGGGAAATGCTAAAATTAATGTAGAAAGATCGGTTGTTACAGTGCTAAAAACGCTTTGTCATGACTTGGAGAATTTTTTCGGCCTCCTTTCGGTAAGTCATTCAGCATACTGCACGCAAAAATTGCCCAGCCAAAAACTCCAATGATGAATGTCTGATTGATATGCGATTAGAAACAAATACGCGTGGTTGGGTGGTTAGCCCATTTATTCGATAAACCAAGGGATTCTTGAAGTAATCAAGATCGTGCTGTGTTTCAACTAGCTTTCACGGGCACCTGTACTACCAGTAAGTAAAAAATAGTGTCTCCCTTACTTCAGGAAGACAACTGTATAATGCGTAGACCTCGGTACTAGCAAGCGTAGGCGCAGCATGATTCCAGTCACCCAATTTGTAGCTTTTATCGGCACCATGGAAAATGGGACATCGAACAACCCTTGCGCATCCGTGGTAAACAGCTCGACCTAAATGATTTTCTCTGCATAATTTGCTGCATCAGAGTGACCATTCCGATTCAGAGGTACTTTCGCCAGTGCAAGAAACCGACATGCCATATGCAGGGGGAACCTTTAATGCCTCTAGACAAACTTCGTGCACTGCTATACGAAGAGAAGGACACCAAGTAGATGAGAAAGCGAGTATTACATTAGTCAGCTTCAACGTCTTTTTTGCAGCACCCTGATTTTATGATGTTACTAAGACAAATTAAGGTGCACAGCCATAGAGCAAGGTGGGTTTTATTTTGCTCTTGGCATGGACCCGTAAGTTCCTAAACAATTAAAATTGGTCAAAATGTTGCCTCTGTGATTTGTTAGGTTGCTAAAGCAGCGGCTAATGAATGCGGAGCATAATCAACGAGGCGGAACTACAAAGAGTACAGCATCCGACTTTATATGGTAGCAATATCATTATGCAGTTAAAGTTGAAAGAGAAGTTGATGCTCATCACTTTCCTCTCTCAATCTTGCCATTGCATGCTCCGTGCACTTTCGGGAAGCGTAGCTACAATGCGAATGAAAGCTTGAATAAAATGTTTAGTTCGCCAATGTACCTCATAAAAGCGCATAATCTATGGATGATGTAGAGCATCTTTTTAAGGAAAAGTAGGCCAAAGTAGACCCCCTTTTCAGTTTCACCTCAAAACTGTAAATTGTTAAAATATTACTATACAGTGCTTACTGAGCATCGGTTCGGTAGCGCCAGCACTAGCGTAGCGTTGATGAGAAACAGAAAAGGAGGGATCAAGGTTTAGCATATTTTAGTCAGTACTTTCTTCCCAAACTATGTGTTTTCGTTTGCTGCAAAAGTAATTATCACAGTGCCTCATGTCCCTTTTAAAGACAGTGGATGGTGAAATTCCGCCACCAAGGAAAATGTTTTAACGTACAGGAGGAGCCGGGAGGCTACTGGCATACCTGAGTGGTCACATCACCAAGCAAAAATGAATCGATGAAGGGTTTTTGTAGCTTGTAGTTCAATGCGATACTGCATTTGTACGAATCGAGTTCCAGTCCATCCAAACA